>MNCI01007578.1:138006-186560 GCA_015680685.1 Gnetum montanum
AGAGCTACTCTATCATAAGCTAGAGAGATATCTACAATTGATACACCATTTTCTTTTGACTCTAGATAAACCCTCATGCCAACATTCCCAATTGCAATGTCATTATCCCTTGATTTTCAAAACATTCAATTCAGCAACATTTTCATTTCTATTCCAACTTCATGGTTAATTAACTATTGTAGAATTCTTTACAAGAAAGAATATAATCCTCCTTGAACAATTTCAGTTCATTAGGATTCTGTACCTCACCATTTGCAAATAAGTCCACCTGTTCCATGAAATGGTAAAAATGTGCCAACAGTTTCCCTTAGAAGTTACTCTATATTCTTTCCTAGACCAAGTGTTTACAAAATGGTTCTTGTCACATATGTCAGAGTGGGAAGGATAGCTTGTAAGTTGTAAGTGTGATTGATCCCTTTCCATGAATGGGACATTATGGTTGCAAGCAATGATGTGACAGTGGTTTACATGAGACTTGTGTATGGAGGATGGTCTTGGGGTTGGATACCCAACATATCCTCTACTTGTCCTAACATTCAAGTAGGCATACTCAATGTTGAATAATCACAAAGGGTGTTGATGATAGATTGGGTTTGGATGCTATGGTAGCCTCCTAGGAAAGCCTTCAAAACAACTTTTGGATCTTCTCTTTTGGATGCAAAAATGGAATAGTGTTGGATGGTGAAATGAGGAATGCAATGCTAGTGTGTCTACGAATGGCAAGGTTAAGATCAAAAGATATGTTCTTGTACCTTGTTTTGAAGGGAGAACATGCTCGACTCCCTTCATACTAGCCTAAACAGACATGATGGGAAAAAATGTTCATGATACAGATGCATGGATTCTGTGCTTAGATGGTTACACTGGTGAGATCCCGTGGGTCTAGATGTGAGTAGCAGAATGTGGAGTTCTGGAAAGCATGAGTTGCTTGCAGAGACATGATGCTTTTGGTGCATGTTCTTCCTTTCAATTTTATGTTCCCAAGTCCATCACCATGGCTAGTGGCCCTGGTGAGCCCTCAAGATCAATGGGTGTTGAGATGTCATTCACAAAGGAACTTGGCTAGACTTGTGGAAGAAGAGTTATCTTCTTGCATAGGTATGGGTCTACACAAAAAGGTAAGTCTTTAGACCTTATAAGGGATGTACGTAGGGGATCCCTTAGAGATGTTGGCCCTTTAGGTTGGACTACTTCCACTTGTCATAGAGTTGGGAAAGTCTTTGGAAACTCCTCCAAGTGCCCTTTGCATTTCTTGCAAGGCATTGGATGGAAGGATGTATCAGGTGTTGGGTTTGGTACCTTCTTTCAAGCTTGATGTTAGTTGAGTTGAAGGATTCCTCGAAGTTGATAGAGTTCCAAACCCATACTTGAAGTGTACTCTCGAAGACATCCTAGGCTTCGCTCCAAGAACGTTGCTTCTTTTGTGTAGGGGAGGATTGTGAGATATGTCCTAGTGTGGTGGTTCTCCTAGACTCTCCTCATGGTTTGGGGGTCATGGAACACTTTGAGGTGTCCTTGGGTGGCTCTCAAGTGTTATAAAAATCCATCCTGGCTTAGCGGTACCAAGTCGGCAATAAGAAATCCTCCTAATGCAACCCTCTCTAAATTCTCTTCATACTACCCTCACATGGAGAACTACATGACCCTAATTTTATGATGTTCATAGATATGTAGGTAGCTAGGATTGGATAGTTTTTGTGGGGTGCCAAGCCACACCTTGTACTAGATCATGAGGGATCTAGAGGTGAGGCACCATTCCTTGTAGATGTATCATTTCCCCTTCCATCGATGTTTTCTACATGGTTTCTTGTGTGCTTGTTTGCATGGTTCTCATTTGGAGTTAGTTATCCTCCTTTAGGTGCATTCCCATACATATATTAAGAATCTATGTTGCTACTTGCACTCTTTCTTGGGATGCTTGCTTGTTAGAGGCATATTCCCTAGGTCTTCCACACTAGATCCATTGGATCTTAGTGAATTTCTTGGGGTGCCAAACAACGTTGGGGCAACATTGTTACATGGAGAGTCAGAGTTAAGCTATGTGTCTAACATTGATAAGATAACAAAAACGAGCTATGATTGTACTCTTGATAAAGAAGCTCCTCCTTTTCTTTTGACAATGAAGTTAAAGGATAAATATCTACACAACTATTTGGCTAATTCTGGAGCTACATCTACCATTATACCATTATCTATATGCAAAAAACTTAGTTTGATTCCTTAACAATCCAATAGAAAAATTATTCAAGTAAAAAAAAGTAGAGTTAAGATTGTAGAGTCAACTGCCCAATGTTCTATTAGAAAGTGCTTTTGAACCCTATATAAATAGTAGAGTAACTATTCAAGTGGTAAATATACCATATTCATATAGCCTTTTGTTAAGTATAAGTTGGAACAAAAATTTCTTAGTTTACATATCAACAAATTACTCACATATGTGGCTACCTTGGAATGGGAACCAAATCAAATATACATATATAGTCAACCTTTGATAATTGAAAAAATTACTTCAAATGGGAAGAACAAAGTTGAGGAAACAATTTCTTTTGAATCCAAAATTTGCATACTTCAATAAGTTTATAACTTGGAAAATGATAGATCTCAAGATAAGAGCAAGTGGGAATTATACTTTGATGATTCTTGTAACTTTGAAGGTGCAGAAGCTAGAGTATTTTTAGTAAATATGATTCCAAAAAAATCCAAAAGATAGTCCCTCTACCTTTCCCTTGGACTAACAATAAGGCTGAATATGAAGCTTTGAGTATTGGAATTAAAATAGAGAAGCCAATTGAAAAATAGAAGGAGATAATTTTCGGAAATAATGCTGCAAAGGATAATGTAGTTATTCAGATAAGTAGAGAAATTGAATTTTTATTCCCTAATTTTTAAGTTTTATAATGAGCCCTTTTTATACATGAATATGGACACTATTTTTAGAAGGAATAATAAAAAATCCTTGATTATGCAGAAAAAGAAATCACCATAAAGTCAAGAAATTTGCCAAAAAAGCTAGATCTTGGATGACAACAAATTCCATTAAATTAGGAAACTACCACTAAGAATTACAATTGTAAAAAGCCCTTAAAAATTGATCTAGATTTCCACACTCCCCCTAAAGTTGGGTTGTAGATGTTAAGACAAAGCTTGGATCAAAGTTCTCCGAAGGTAGTTCTAGGAAGAGCCTTGGTTAGGATGTCAACTATTTGATTTGTGATAGGAACATATTCAATTGAGATCATCCCCTCTTCTATCTTTTCTTTGATTGTAAGATGTTAGCTATCTATCTCGACATGCTTTTTTCAATCATTATGTACTAGGTTCTTCGCTATGCTAATAGCTACTTGATTGTTGCACAATAATCTAATGGAATCTATAATTTGGATTTTGAGCTCATGCAATAGTCTCTTCAGCCATATTCCTTCACATATCCCTTGCACCATAGCTTTGAATTCTACCTCAATGTTGCTATGGGTTACTACAGATTGTTTCTTGCTCCTCCAAGTGAAGAGATTTCCAAAGATAAAGTTACAATATCCTAATGTTGATCTTCTATTAGTATTGGGGCCTACCCTGTTAGCATCCGTAAATATCTTGATATTGCTGGTTAAGGTCTTTTTGAAGTATAGACCTTCACCAAGGGCATCTTTTAGATACCTTAAAATTTGAAACAATTTGCTCATGTGTTCTTTAGTTGGGTTGTTCATGAATTGACTAACAATACTAATTGAGAAAGCAATATCAGGTCTAGTATGAGAAAGATAAAGAAGTTTTCCAACAAGCCTCTGATACCTTCCTTTGTCCACTAGTGGACCTTTTTCATTTGAATCTGACTTGTTATCTATTAGAATGTTAGTTGGTTTACATCCAAGCATTCCAGTTTCCTTGAGTAAGCGTAGAACATATTTCCTTGACTTGTTGATCTTCCTAGTTCAATTCCAAGGAAATATCTAAGATGTTCCAAGTCCTTAATCTCAAATTCTTGCACAAGGAAGTTCTTCAAGTTGGCTATTTATCTTTCATCATTCCCAATCATGATGATCAACATAGACAATAATGATGGATGTTCTACCTTCAGAAGAGTGCTTGACAACGATAGTATGATCCGTTTGGCATTGTGAATAGCTATGTCTCTTTATCGTCTTTACAAATCAATCAAACCATGCATGTGGAGACTTTTTAAGATCATAAAGAGATTTCTTTAGTTTGCATACTTGGTTGACATTTTCTATAGACTTGATACCTAGTGGCATGTCCATGTAAACTTCCTCTTCAAGATCTCCATTCAAGAATGCATTTTTGACATCCAATTGGTGTAGAGGCCAATCAAGATTAGATGCAAAGGACAAAAGGACTCAGATGGTATTTAATTTGGCAACTACTGTGAAAGTTTCTTGGTAATCAATTCCATAATATTTTGTAAAGCCCTTGGCCATAAGGCAAGCTTTGTGTCTTTCAATACTTCCATCTTCCTTGTATTTAATTATGCAGATTCAGTTACATTTGACAGTATTTTTTCCTGTTGGTAGCTTGACTAAATCCCACATTCCATTCTTCATTAGAGCATTGATTTCATCATCCACCATTGATTTCCACTCTGGTCTTTGAAGAGCCTCTTGAATATTACTAGGAATCTGAATATCTATAAGGCTCATAGTAAATGCATGATATCTAGGTGACAACTTTTTGTAAGAAAAAACATTTTGTATTGGGTGTTTTGTAGATGAGCTTACCCCTTTTCTTAATGCAATTGGTAAATCCAAAAGTTCATCAGAATTAGGAATTGAATTAGTATTACCTAGATGTGAGTCATTTTGGATTGAATCTAGCACATTTTCATGAACAATTCTTGGGTAGAATTATTCTTCCATATCCTTTTGAGTTGGTTTCCTTCTTGAGTACACAATTAGCCCTTCTTTTATAGTCTCATGAGGAGGACTTAGTAGTGGACTAAGATTTGGCCTAGAGTTGGATTGAGTGAGTGTATTTACAGAAGAAGGATTTCGTTCTAGATTCCAAAAAAGATATTCCTGATTTTCACTCTTCCCTTGAATGTCATTTTTGAGATAATAAGGCTATGTTTCCATGAATGTGACATCCATTAAGTGGTAAAATCATTTTCTACTAAGATAGTAGCACTTATACCCCTTTTGATTTGGTGAATATCCTAGGAAGACACATTTGGTGGCCTTGGGATCAAGTTTTCTATGAAATTGTTGGGGAATATGAACAAAAATTGTACAACAAAATACTTTGAAAGGGATTAATGAGATGAGTCAGGTTGTTGGAAAAGCTTTCAAAATGAATTGACAAGGATTCAATAATTTAAGACTCGTGATGGCATTTGATTGATGAGATATGAAACAATAAGAACTGCTTCTCCCGAAAAGAAATTTTGAACTTGAGAGGAAAGTAGGATGGCTTGAGAAACTTTCAATAAATGCCTGTATTTCCTTTTAGCTATCCCATTTTGTTGTGGGGTATCGATACAAGAGCTTTGATGGACAATTCCCTCTTTAGATAGAAAATTCCCAAGAATAGAGTTAAAATATTCTTTTGCATTGTTGGTTCTCAAGATTTGGATTTTTTTTTTAAATTGTGTCTGAATCATGTTCAAGAATTTTTTAAATATTTGGCTGACTTCAAATTTTTCCTTCATCAGAAATATCCAAGTGACTCTTGTATGATCATCAAAAAAGGATACAAACCATCTTGCCCTTGTCACATTTTTTATTTTTGATGAACCCCAAACATCACTATGAATCATAGAAAAGGGATGATATGCTTTGTATGGTTCTATTGGAGAAGAGTTACGAACATGTTTTCAAAGCTAACAAATTTCACAATGAAGAACATCTGAATTTTTATTGAATAATAATGGAAAGAGTCTTTTGAGATACAAAAAACTAGGATGACCTAGTCTATAATGCCATAGTAGTATTTCATTTTCCTTATTTGACTTAAATACAAAAAAATATTATTTCTCATTGACTATATGCAAAGATTGTCTCTCAAGTTGGTTGCCTTCTCTAAAGATATAGAGTTCCACACACATCTCAACACTGCAAATCATCTATCCCGAAGTCAAATCCTAGAAAACATAATGATTGGGAAGAAATTTAGCAATAGAATTCGTATCCTATGTGAGTTTATCAATGGATAACAAATTGCAAGTCAAGTTAGGGACCAGGAGAATGGATTTGAGGGTTAACCCCCTAGGTAATACAACAAAACCTGTACCGAATACCTTAGATAGAGAACCATTGATAATACGAATAGTATACTTCTTAGTGCATGGTGTGTAGTCTTGAAGAATTGTAGAATCTCCAATCATGTGATCTGATACTATGGAGTCAACAATTCAAGTGCTTAACTTATCATCCTTTTGAACTTTTAGGGCATTAATAAAGTTACCTTTTTGAGCCACTAAACCAATCCCTATGACCGAATTAGAAGTGCCATGCATTTGCTAAGTGAACAACTTCTATAGTGCTTCCATTTGTTCCTTACTAAAGTGATGTCTTGATGATTTCGAAGGAGAGTAAGGCCTTTCTTCCATTGCTACAATATTACCCTTGCTTTCTTTCTTAGATCGAAAGCATGATGGTTTCCAATCAACAGGTTTCCCATGGATTTGCTAGCAAGTTTCTCTAGTATGAATAGGCTTTTGACAATGATCACACTAGGGCCACCCTTTCTTTGTTTGGGAACTAGAATTGAAACACCACAAAATTTTGGGTCTTGGCATTGCAACTGCAAATATGGCTAAGTGTTACGCATTGTTACATGCTACTATGCTGCGTAGTGTAGCACCCTACTATGCTACGTAGCATAGTTCTACAGTGCGTAGCATAGCGCTACAGTAGAATACCCGACACTACAGTGCGTAGTGTAGCGCTACAGTGTAACAGCCAATGCTATAGTATAACACCTTCCGCACTACCACGTGGCACCTGATACACATTTTGGGCTAACCCTAACTCTATAAATACCTCTATGCCCTCTTTTTGGGGAGAAGAAGAGGAAAGGGGGAAGCTTCAATTTCTTTAACAGCAAGGCAGTTGGCATTTTTTCATCAAGGCATTTTGTCACTTTTGACATCTTGTCACCTAGCTCTGTGGGCGAATGAGACCTAGAGCATGCCACACTAACAGAGAGGCATAACTACATCACATGGCATATTGTGACCACTAACCTAGGAGGCACAATTTATCACAATGAGCACCATATTTCATAGTCCGACACCACCCAGGCTGTGACTCTAATCCTACTGTGCCTATTGTACACCTTGTATACCTATACCCTTTTTTTCGGGGTGGTGCATCTTCCTATTCAAAATCTCTTTTTGGCTAATTATAGCATTTATTTCTTTTTTTGGCATTACCAACCATTTAATCATGTCCATTGTCCTGTTACGCACTTTAGTACATTTCTACTATTATGCACATTACGTTTTCTTTTATTTTACCACCAGGTGTTCCATTTAAAATCATTGTTTGCAAAAGGATTATTGTGCACCAATTAAGTCCCTGTTTGATTGACAGATCATTCAGGGCACCCTGAATCCATTTTCTCTAGCACGGCCCTCGTGTGGATTCAAGGTTAAACTATTTTTCCTAGAGACCTCTTGGTGTTTTCCAGTCACTGACATTTTCTATTGCTACAGTTTTTGGTGCTAGAAGGAGAGCTTGAACCATTTTTGTCTGCATTTTTGATGAGCACTTGGTCAAAACTTAGGATGTTCTAGAGGGCATAACAAGTTCTCATAGCGTAGTAAGCTCCAACGTAGTGAGTGTAGCATCAAAGTTGGTCATTTTTAGTAGTTTTCACACTTAGCATATTTTTTTTTGCATTTTATACTTAGCATTTTTTTTCTTTTGCATTTTCATACAGTTAGCCTATTTTCTACTACTGGTAGACTTAGTCATTTTTCTGCTATCATTTTCAGCAACTAGCAACTCTCACAACCTGATCTATGAACATGAATCCAGATCAACCTTCCACGTTGGTGTCTAACACATTTGATACCATAATACAGCCAAAGCATGTCGCATTAAGCCATGAACAATACAATTTTGTTTATGCCAAAATTCAAGCAAGACTGCCAGTGAATTACCTCGATTTAGAGGCAAAACAGGACTACAAATAAGTCCATCGGAATGGATGGGAGTATAACCCCTCCTTGTTTGACATAATCTTACTCACGGAGTCCTACCACCAGTTGTTGTTCCAAATCATCCATGCAACCAAGCATGATGTAGGGACAACCTATGAGGAGGCTTCACAGAATGAGGAAGATGAGTTTGAGGCCAACTCTGAGCATGAGAGCCCCCTCCACACTATCTTCCAACAACCACTCCTTATTGTATTGATCAAAAATGTCAGCAACTAGAAAAACACCGAGAGGTCATCAGTCATTGATAGTCTTAACCGCGTTTCCGTGGGAGGGTCGTGTTGGATGGAATGGAAATGAGGCACCCTGAATGGTCTGGTCAATTAGATAGGGACTTATTCAGTGTTAATATAACATTTTGCAACCAAATAATTTGAAAACAAGGCTGATAACGTGAAGTAATGCTTAAATGTAAAAGATAGAAAACAATGTAAAATGCAATAATAAGAAGGAGACAATGTAAAATGCAAATAGAAAAATGCATGCTTTGAAGCTACGACTTCACTTTGTCAAGGTGGATACAATCGGTTGCGCATCAATAAGGGGTGTAGAGGTCGTGAGAGTAACCAAGATGTGTAGAGCAAGATGACTATGTGTTTGAACGTGGACTCAAGCCTTAACAATGTGAAGTGCTATCAAGGTGGTAGAAAAGAGCAGAAAAAAATGCCAACTGAGAGTGCTAACTATTTACAATGTTAAACAGAAAGCTTACAATGCTTAAGGTTACAATGCTAACTTTTTTCTTGTCAGCCCACCAAATTGTTAGTCGACAAAAAATGCCAAAAAACTTGGACCCCTCGACCGTTGCTCATTGGGGTATTTATAGGACCAAGGACACGTGAAAGATGCGGTTTGGATGCCATGTTCCCTGGGCTTGCCTTGACCTGTCAATACTGCACATGCCTGCATGACTATTTGGAGAGTCTGCCATGCCATAATTACAAGCCTACCACATTTTAATTGTGTTGTTAGAGCAATGGTGCAATTAGGTGAACTGCATTGATCTAGCATAACTGCTTGCCACGCTCTTCTATGCTTTGTAGCGTAGCATGTTTGGCGTAGCATAGCATCTTGTTATCCTGTGCTATGCTGCACAGCGTAGCATAGCCATCGCTTTGAAGAAAAAAATTTGCGTTGTGTCTTGCTGCAAGCATTGGAAACCTTTGAAGTGCGTTGACCATTTATTACATATTTTCCATGCTACGCTATGCTACGTAGCATATCATAGCATAGTAGTTGGCCTTAGTCACAAGAAACATCACCAATCTGCAAACTTTACCTTTTGCATTGCGAAGCTTGTGAACTTGCTGATCCCATCCTTTAAGATGCCTTCTGTCACATTCATAGAATTGCTATGCCACACTATGTCATGTAGCTTAGTGTAGTGTAGTGGCCAACATGGTCTGCTTCTTGCCAAGTTTGCTGCTTTCTGATAGAAGGAGACATTGCTGAAGTACTTGAAGTATGGCAAGGGGGCTGATCATCTAGCTTTTGCTACGCTACGTAGCATAGCATAGCGTAGCACTGTGCTTCTGAAAATTTCTTTTGAAGTTTGCTACACTACATAGTGTATCGTAGCGTAGAAAAACTCCTTGACTTAGAAAACTTGCTGAATTGTTTTGCGCATTTTGAGCACCAGCAACAATTCTGTGCACTGCTCCTAAGTGCACTGTTAGCCAGATGAACTACTCAAGTGGGTAGGCTAGAGAATTTGTTTAGCCTATTAACACCTATTGTAGAAAACCTACTGAACTGGATAGTCTAAACATCAAAGCATCCATCTCCTAAAGAACTATCATAACGGTGCGTGAATTGCAAAGGCTTAGTGAAGCAAACGTGCCTTCGAATTTTTGGGTGTTTCATTGGCCCCTCTTTGTCGATGTCTAGAGGATGGGCTTGAGAGATGTTGACAAAAAATACGAAACACCACAGAAGACACAACGCTAACGTTGCTACTCAGTAATCATCAAGACATTGCTTGGCTATGCTTGAGAGTGTTACATTGGTTTTTGCAGGGAGAAAGGACAAAGCAGGGAGGAAGGAGGTTCAGGAAAAAGGATAAAGATGAGGCTTAGTAGAGTCCCTCATCAGAGTGCTCATGAGGGAGTTGTTCGCATTTTCATCTTTACTTTTGTTGACCTTCGAACTCTTGTAGGACAAGTGTTTCTTTAGCAGGATGAGTTGTGTTACATCTGTGTGGAGTTTTGACCTACCTATAGATGCTTCCCTTGCGGCAAGCTATGTTACGCATCTCATGGAATTTGCACTTTGAAGTAGCCAAGCTAGCCAAGGCACTCACTTCGTGATGCTGTAGCATTTTCTACTATGGAAAGACATACTTTCGGCCACACCCTGTAAGCATGACGGAGAGCAAAATAGCCACAATGCAAAGTGAGGGCAAAAGTATTTCTTGTTGTAGATGTTGTTGAAGCTCTTGGACATCTTTGCTAGCTCATGGTGTCCAAATTAGGAAGGCCAATAGCATCCTCGGTAGCATCAACAAGGAGGAGTTGGCATCGAAGGAACGGGGAGTTTCTGTGAGTGTGGATGCTCTGGAATCCCTGCCAAAGGCATGCCTTCTCAGTTCAGCTATGGGATTAGCTACCACATAGCTAAATGTTGTGCAAGCCTAGGCATCGGTAGGGAGTTGGAGGGTAACTGTATTGTGGCTAGGTCACAATACTGCCAAAACTCTAGCAGTAGGAATTGACCAAGGAACTACTGTTAGGGCGTTGGGCCATGGCGACGGTAGGTCTGGAGGTCCAATGCGATGTCATACGACATCTCTAGAGGGTTAGCACGATGCCAAGGGTGGTAGAATCGCATATGTTCTAGATCATGTTCTCATTGGATCATGAACTACGTTCTGGAGCTGCAACATCCCATCCCCACGTTGGCACTGTGCATGCTCGTTCGATGTGTACTTGGCGTAGATGCATGCTAGGGACATGAAGTGAACCCAGTTTAAGTTCTTGGTAGACTGTGCTATAGTTTAGGGTCCCAGCAGACCGCTATGCTAGTTTAAGATTCCAACAGACCGTACATGCCAGTTTAATGTCATAGCAAACGTTTCATGCCATTTTATAGTCATAATAGACTAGCTGTGCCAGTTTTACGTCATAGCATATAGTTGCCACCAGTTTAATGTCATAGCGGATGCTGCTTGTTGCTGCCAGTTTAACATCGTAGCAGATGCTGCTTATTGCCACCATGCTTCAGATGTAGTATGGCTTGAGGTACGAGTGATTCACCGGGTTGGTGAACTTGTTGTCATCCATGTTTGCCAACTTGAAGGCTCCATTCCCAAAGGCTTTAGTGACCATATATGGGCCTTCCCAATTGGCTGATAATTTGCTCACATGCTCACAAACAGCTTTGAGGATGAGGTCTCCCTTCTATACTGGCCGTTGACGTGGGTTTGCATGGTGCTTTTACTGTTGCTTGTTGTGGTAGTGCTTTATGCGGCTCAGCGTCTACATGCGCTCCTCCTCTATTGAGTCGAGGTCAATGATCCGTGAGTCGTTGTTCTGGGCTTTGCTCACAACATCAGATAGGATCATATGGAGTGATGGTACCTACAACTCAAGAGGCAACACAGCTTCAGATCCATAAATAAGGCTGTAATGGGTCTTACTAGTCGCAGTTCTGCACGTCGTCCTATAGGCCCATAGAACGTAGAGGATTTGCTCATGCCACCACCTCTTACTGTTGCTAAGCATTCTTTTCATAAAGTTGATGATGGACTTATTTGTAGCCTTAGCCTGCCCATTTGCTTGTGGGTAGTACAACGAGGAGAATGATTGCCTAATGCCTAGATTGCTACAGAAGGTTTAGGTTTCTGTACTGCTGAATTATGGTCCATTGTCGGTTACAATAGTCATTGGAAGCCCAAACCTTGTCATGATGTTGTCCAGGATGAAGTGGTAGATTTGCTGAGATGTTGTCTTCCTCAGGGAGATAGCTTCCACCCACTTAGTAAAATACTCAGTGGCGATAATAATGAAGCTATGCCTTGCGGAGGATTTAGGCATGATAGGTCCTATGAGGCCTAGTCCCCATCGTTGGAAAGGCCGCATGATTTGCGTTGGGTGCAGGTCTGTAGGTGAGACGTGTATGAGATCTGCATGTCTTTGGCATGTGTCACACCTCTTGACTTTTGATAAGCAGTCACGCTACATATGGGGCTAGTAGTACCCTAGCCATCTGATTTTCGTAGCCATAGCCCTAGGTGCTATGTGTCCATGACATAGCCCCTCATGCACTTCATTAAATACCCTCTATGCTTGCTCCTCACCCATGCATGCCAGCAATATCTCGTCATAGGAGCGTCTGCATAGGGCATCATTTTTCATGAGTGTATATTGTCGGGCATGCTTACAGATTGCATCTCTCTAGGTAGATGTTAGTTCACTTGGGGGTTCTCCATGTTGTAGGTAGGATTTAATGTTAGCATACCACTCCTGGGTATCAGTAGTACTGATAGAGGCCACGTGTCCCACCTGAGTGATAGGCTTAGTACATTTCACAATTAAAGTTGGAAAATTTGCGAACAAGTGTGGTGGAATATTTAACGTAAGGGTGGCTAAGGCATCTACTATGGTGTTCTTGTTGCATGGCACGTGTTGCACATCTGTGGTTACAAATTGCTTAAGCAATATTTTTGCTAAATCGTAGTAGGGTTGTAGGTGTGTAGCTTTGCAGGCATAGACCTTAGTGATTTGATTCACAACTAGTTGTGAATCACCGTGGATTGCCAAGTGTTGTATGCGTAGTGTATGGGTAGCTGAGAGTCCTCTGAGTAGCCCTTCGTACTCTACCACGTTTTTGGTGCAGGGAAAAGAAAAATGATAAGCAAATATGTGCATTTCTCCAGAGGGAAACATAATGATGGAAGCTGCACTACCTCCTCCCGTAGTTGAGGTGCCATCGAAGTGTAAAGTAGCTTCCACGTGTGATGGGAAAATGTTGATAGTGCCAACATGCTCGTCTAGGAGTTCAGGATCTATGGTTGCATGGTCATAGATAGGTAAGGCTGTAAGTTGCATTGCTATGGCTTGGCCCTTAGTCGACGACTGGCTTACATAGTGTAGGTTGAACTCCGCAGTTATTGCTTTCCACTAGGCTATCCGGCTACTTTCATATAGGTTTTTAGTGATAGCTTGGAGTATATTGCTTTTGCAAATGATGTTAATTATACTAAAAAATAGGTAGTGCCTCCTCTTTTTTAATGCAAACACTAAGGCAAGGAAATTCCTCTCCACTTCATTGTATTTCACCTCATGTGCTATTAATGCACGACTTAAATAATACACTAGTATCTCAGATCCATCATCTCATTTTTGACATACTAGTGCTACAATAGATGTGTCAGAGGTGGCAAGGTAGATGAAGAAAGGCTTATCCCTATGTGGCGGATGCATAGTTTAGAGGTGCAAAAGCTCTTCCTTCAAGTCATTGAAGGCTTGTTGACAATGGGTTGTCCACTCGAAGTTAACCCCTTTCTTTAGAAGATGTTGCATGGGGTGTAACTTGTTAATCAGCTTTGCTATAAACCTTTGGATGAACTATACCCTACCATGTAAACCATGCAACTCTTTAAGGTTTGTAGGAGGTGCCTAGTTGACGATGGCCTTAACCTTGTCAGGGCCCATCCATATTTCGGCCTTTGATACCATGAACCCTAATATGCATCCGATTTTTACCCCAAAGATATACTTCTTAGGATTAAGGCACAGATCATGCATTTGACAACACTTAAGGACTACCCCTAGATCACATGGGTGATCAACTACCTCCTTGGACTTGACTGATATATCATCCACGTAGTCATTTAACGTTTCTAGGATGTAGTCACTAAAGATACAAGTCATGGCTCGTTGGTAGATTGCCCTAGCTTTCTTGAGCCCAAAAGTCATCATGGTGTAACAAAAGGTTCCCCATGGGGTCATGAAGGTTTTTGTTAGCTGATGCTTTGAGTTGATGCAAATTTGGTTGTATCCAGAGAAATTGTCCATGAAGGATAGCAGGGCATGGTTGGCTGTAGTGTTGATGAGTTAATCGATGCTTGGAAGTGGGAAATCATCCTTTATCGTTGCTTTTTTTAGATCCTGGAAGTCTATACAGATTCGTATTCCTCCCATTTTCTTAGAAACCATGATGATGTTTGGCACCCATTCCGAATAATCAACTGTGCGAATGAAACCATCTTGGTATAACTTTATGATTTCGTTCCTTATGGCTAGTGCAATTTCTGGTTTAACCTTACGAGCTTTTTGCTTGGCTGCCTTCATGCATGGGTCTAGGACGATGTTGTGTCGTATCAGCCTTGGATCTAAACCCGACATGTCACTGTATGTGCATGCGAAGACTTTGATGTTGTCTTGCAGAATCTTGGCTACATTTTTGTGCATCTACGCATCTAGGAGGGAGCTAAGTTTTAACGTTTCTACTTTCCCCTTAGACATGATCACAAGCGTCTCGATGAGAGGGTCTTTAGTTACATCCCTGGAATTCAAATCTAGGGTTCAAACCAGATGCTCGGGCCAATTTGGGGATGTTTCTAAAGACGTTATGGTGCTAGCTGTGGTTGACCCCCAGTCGATTAGGTCAGGGTTCAATTGTCTTGTGAGCTTACCTTGTGAACCTGCTAAAGCTAAAGATGTGGGGAGATTGCGATGGATTTTCATTTTTTGCTTAACCTCTCAAAATGAGATGAAAGCCTGGTTAAGAGGCACCTATTGGCAGTAGTCATGTATAACACAAATTTATGAGATGTAACTAGCGAAGTATGATGTAAAGATTAAAATTATTTTTTGCCAGTTTAAAGTCATGGCAGACTGCTATGGCATGGAGATGCAGAGCTGCTAAAATAGGAAATGTAAAAGTGTAAAACTGTTGATGTGAACATGTAAACTGCTAGAAATGCAAATTTGTCGATGCGAAAGTGTGAAACTATTAGTTTAATGTCATTGTAGACTGCGAATGTATAACAGATCGAAACTGCTAGTTTAGGTCCTTTCGGATCGTTAAAGTCACTGCTATGCTAGGATTGCTAGTTTAAGGTCTTTCCAGACCATCAACGAGAGTGGAACGCTACACTAAAAATGCTAGTTTAAGGTCTTTTTGGACCGTGAAAGTTACAACTGCGCTGGGGTTGCTAGTTTAAGATCTTTTCGGACTACGAAAGTTACAACTGTGCTGGGGTTGCTAGTTTAAGGTCTTTTTGGATCGTTGCTAGTTTTAGGTCATTTCGGGCCATTGCTAGTTTTAGGCCATTTCAGGCCATTGCTAGTTTTAGGTTGTTTTAGGCTATTTCTATTTTTAGGTCATTTCGAGCCATTTATAGTTTTAGGCCATTTCGGGCCATTTCTAGTTTTAGGCCATTTTAGGCCATAGGTAGTTTTAGGCCATTTTAGGCCATTGCTTAGCATGCCAAAGAGATGATATGTTAACAACTTGAACAATGGCTAACTGGTAACTTATGTAGACAGATGGATTGTAAACAATGAAAGATGGTAATGTGTAAATAATGGCAACTGGATAGGAAGCAATAGGGTTTCTACACTATGTGTAGCTGCTTCTTGATCCATCATGGATTGAGCAGAGTGTAAGGTCAAGGCACTTTGCTAGGGCCTTCATTTGCATCATTGTCCCCTACTTGGAAGGGCAACTCAACCCACGCACTTTCATTTTGGAAACTGACTAGCTGAGCCAATTCTCCCTTTGGATGGTTAATGTGTGCATAAGAAGGTGCTTCATTCTTAGAGGTTACAAGCTTTGAGCCTTGCTCCATGTCTACGTTATTGATTGCTTGTGCTACTACATCGTCACCATGGATCACCACCTCCCTAACTACATATGGTAGGTGGATTTCCTAGTGTATAGGTGAGGAGATAGCCCTAATCTGCGCTAACCATGATCTCCTCAAGATTAGGTTAAACCCGAGCATTTCCTTAACCATGATAAATGTCACGTTTGTGGGGAATTGGTCCCCTACCACGAAGTCTATGTGGACTATGCCCTTCATTAGGATGTGTGCCCCACTAACGAATTCAGGCATGACATCATTGTGGGTTTGATCTAGTCGACTAAGCCCAACTTATCCACAATAGGGTAGGGGATGACGTTCGTGGTAGCCCCATCATCAATGTGTATCCTTCAGATCTGATGTTGGCCAACCCAAATTGTGATAAAAATGGGTACTGTAGTCACTTGGCCACTTTCGGTATTTTTCCTAATGGCATCATTGTAGAAAGTTAGTTGAGGTGGTTCTTGCTCTGTAGGTGCTGAGGGGATCATGACTGAGTAGATCACTTCCTCTTCTGCTGGCATGTCTTCATTGACCAAAATCACTATCAACATGTAGATCAGAGCCTCATGGTATGGGACGGACATCATGATTAGGTCATACAAGCTCAATGTAGTGTTTTTTTATTTTCGATCTTGCTTAACCTGAGTGAGGGCATCCAAGAGGTCTTGGATACCCCCCTGTTTAATGCTTTTCTCCTCTTCTATTCATCCTAGAAGATGGATTTCCTGATGGGTGATTTTGGGTCTGGGTTCAGGCCCATTTTAGTAGGGCAACATGGACTGTACGGTTATAGCAACATCCCTCTTTGGTGATGAGGGCGTCAACATAGGGGGTGAAGATGTAGGCTTGGAAATACTATGGGCGGTACTTTCTCTCGACATCTCACCTACAAATCACACTTCTTATTTTTTAGTATGAGAAGGTTGTTCAGCTATCTCGCATGGGATGGGGACTATCGAAGGAGTCAGCCCCCTGATGATAGAAGGGGCAAACAGTGTTAACGGGTGGGGTCACATGATTTTGTTAACAGGTGGCATGGAGATGGATGCTCGTGGAGGGACTCTCAGAATGAATGGCTATTTCAAGCTTCGCCCAGCCGCTAGTGGCCCTGGTGCACTACGCTGAGGCACACGGGCCACGAATGGCCACTGGGGTGGCCTAGGATCACTATCAATACTAATGGAATTGATGACGTAACTGGCATTGTTGGCATTGAGGGGGTCCATGTAGACATGCATAGATTTTTTCTCAGGGTGTACTAGGTTGCTTTTGTCTAATACTAGTTTTCTTTGATCAATCAATCTCTGGATGTCATCCTACAACACTAGACAATAATCTGTGTTGTGACCACATTGTTGGTGATACTCAAAAAACCTATCCACCCTAAAACCCTTAGGAACTGGGGGCTCATTAGGTAGGGCCAAATAAGGGTGCCTAAGGAGCTCACAGTAGCACTGATGTCTTCGGATTTCTTCTTTTGACATCTTCTTGTGTTGGATGTGCCCCACTGCCAATAGCTGCTTCAGGAGTTCCAAAGGCTTGAGAGGTAGTCAGGTGTACTTTGAGCGATCTTTATGCTCAAAGTTTGGTTTGCATTGTGTAGATGTCGCAGGTGCAGGTACTGGAGGTTGCGGTGCATTGCCCTGCTTGGGCACGGGGTTAGCTACGGTTACAACCGATTTCTTGTTGTTCTTGTTACCATTGTTACTAGGTTTGTGCTTAGCCTTGGTCACCACAATGGCCACTCTGGTTGGGGACTTATCCTTGTTGAAGGTGTTTTTGTAGGCAATGTAGACGAGGTATTTGCTTCCCTTGGCCACGTCCTGTATACTCTTAGTCTGAGTGAAGGCTTGACTAAGAGTGCAAGGGATGAGGTAGTATAGTTTAGACTTGATAAAGTCATTCACTACACCCTTAAAGACGGCCAGCAAGTGGGCCTCCGCGATGGGCTCACGGATTTCATTAAGGGTTGCACTCCATCATTGGATGAACTTCTAGACTAGTTCCAAAGGATCCTACTTCACGCTCATCAATTGGTCTAGCGTGGTTTCTACCTTCAAGTTATACTTGAAGCGCATCATGAACTAGGTCAAAAGCTCCTCTAGAGTTGAAATGGATGATCATGGCAGTGCACGGTACCAATTCAAGGCTTTCTTGGCTAGGGACATAGCAAAGACACAAATAATCATGTGTGTCCATTGTTGCAATAGAAGGGATTCAGACCTAAAGGTAAGCAGATGTGCATTGGGATCACCCTTCCCATTGTACTTCATGAAGTGGGGGAGGGACATCCCTGGGGGTAACATCAAAGAAGGGATTGCAGGGCTAATAGGATTGTCCTAGTAAAATTCCATGACTTGTACTATGTCAGACCCAACAGCTTTGAGGCATTTTATTTCCTTGATGAGGGTTTGGATAAGTTGGAATGCTCAGTCCAGACCCTACGATGTTGTTGACGATTGGGGAACTGCCGAGGCAGCTCCCATATGGGGAATGGTAGGGGTGGAAGCATGACCCACAGGTGGTACCATTTGGATAGCCCCTATGAATGGTGCTGCTTGCACTATCCACCACCCGGCAAGTGGTGCTGTTAGAGCAGCAACCATGGGTTGGGCTACTGGATAGACTGCTTGTGTCACTAGCGGCATAGACCATAGCCTTGTGTTTGGTTTTACCATTTTTGGGGTTTGGTAGGTCTGAGGGTGAACATAGTGAGACATCTACGATGGTTGTGGAATAGGTGAAGAAGTAAATGGAGTCCACCATGTGGATGGTCCCACGCCCACCGCGGTGGGTGGAACAGACGTGAACGTAGGGATGGAAATGGAAGTTGCATATGATTGTGATGTAGGTATAGTATGAACATGCGAAAGGGTAGCCGTGATTGGTGTGTGATGTGCTACAAGAATGGGTTGATGAATGGTTTGCAGAGGCATAGTTGCGATAAATGAAATAGGGGAATAAGGCGTAGATATGTTGAGAAGGTGACATGGCTACCCATTGTATTTGTGATTGTAGGTTTCAAGAGCATAGGCATGATCACAAAGGGATTGGTGATAGACAACGGATTGGCCCAGAAAGACTAGGTAGGAGGGAAAAGAACAAGGTTGGTTTGACCTCCCTCATCTGATTGGGAATCAAGTTCTTCTTGTCCATCCTAGAAGGCATCATCCTAGTTAGACGCTATGTCCTATAGCTCCCTAAGCCTAGCCAACTAGATTAGCTAGTCTAAAAGCCTTTGATTTATTTGTGTCAAAGGTATGGAAGCACTGTGAGTGGGAAAAAACTCCTTTCCATCACAATAAGCGAAATTGAAGCTATGGTTGTCTTCAAATTCGTGCACATCCAAAGGTAGGTTTTCCTGAACCTTTTCATAGAGGAAATTATAGCGCTCATGTTGCTGGGCCAAGCCCTCAGGTTCCCCTTTTTGGATCCTGAGGGATCAACAGGTTTCCATCATCAGGTTGAGTAGTTTTTTGACATCTGTGATGCCCTGAACCATGATGGGAACTTCAACATTGAAGGTGTTAACAACAGTGCTCGAGGAAGCCATTGTTAAGCTAAATAGTTTTGCAAATGGAAAAAAGCATAGAAATTGAAAAGCTAAATAGTTTTGCAGATGAGAAAAACTAAGGAATTGGAAAGCAATCAAAAAGGCTTTATGTCTTCCATGGTTCTTGAGGAACCGTCGAAGCAACTGATCTATACCACACGATGCATAAACAACTATAAAAGGGTATCAAATTTACGCTAGTGCACGATAGGGTACAAAGCGTGTGCAAGACTACCATAAGATAGGAAATTCAGCTGGTGACTGAAGGCTTTATATCCTGTAGGATTCCCGAGGAACTGTCGAGGTGATTGATCTACACCACACGATGTGTAAACAACCATAGATGGATGTCAAGTTTATGCTAATGCATATTAGGGTGCAGAAGGCTTACAGGACTACTGTAACATGCGGAAATGGCATCCAAAGGTCCTCCTTCTTTCCCCATAAAATTATAGTGATCGAAAACATTAGCGACTGGAAAAACACCGAGAGGTCATCAGTCGTTGATAGTCTTAACCCCGTTTCCGTAGGAGGGCCGTGCTGGATGGAATGGAAACAGGACACCCTGAACGGTCTGGTCAATCATACAGGGACTTAGTCGGTGTTAATATAAAATTTTTCAACCAAATAATTTGAAAACGAGGCTAAAAACGTGAAGTAATGCTTAAATGTAAAAGATAGAAAATAGTGTAAAATGAAATAATAAGCAAGAGACAAAGTAAAATATAGATAGAAAAATGCACTACTTCAAAGCTATGACTTTGCTTTGTCAAGATGGATATAATTGGTTGCATAGTGATGAGGGGTGCAGAGGTCCCAAGAGTAACCAAGATGTGTAGAGCAAGACGGCTATGTGCTTGAACGTGGAATCAGGTGTTAATAATGCGAAGTGCTACCAAGGTGGTAGAAAAGAGTAGAAAAAAATGCCAACTAAGAGTGCTAACTATTTACAATGTCAAACAAAAAGCTTACAATGCTCAAGGTTATAGTGCTAACTTTTTTCTTATCAGCCAACCAAATTGTTAGCCAACCAAAAATGCCAAAAAACTTGGACCCCTCGAGCATTGCTCATTGGGGTATTCATAGGATCAAGGATGCATGAAACATGTGGTTTGGATGCCACGTTCCTTGGGCTTACGTTGACCTTTCTATGCTGCACGTGCCTGCATGATCGTTGGGTGAGTTTTCCATGCCCTAATTAGAAGCCTGCCACATTGTAATTGTGCTATCAGAGTAATCGTGCAATTAGGTGAAGTGCATTGATGTAGTGTAACTACTTGCGACACTCTTCTATGCTTTGTAGCGTAGCATGTTTGGCATAGCATAACATCTTGTTACACTGTGCTACACTACGCAGCATAGCGTAGCCATTGGTTTGAAGAAAAAAATTTGTGTTGTGTCCTGTTGCAAGCATTGGAAACCTTTGAAGCACGTTGACCATTTATTGCATATTTGCCATGCTATGCTATGTTATGTAGTGTATCATAAAGTAGCAGCTGGCCTTAGTCACAAAAAATGTCGCCAATCTGAAAACTTTTCCTTTTGCACTATGAAGTTTGCGAACTTGCTAATCTCGCCCATTGAGATGCCTTCTGTAACTTTCACAGAATTGCTATGCCACACTACGCCATGTAGCCTAGCATAGCGTAGCGGCCAACATGGCCTGCTTCTTTCCAAGTTTGCCACTTTCTAATGGAAGGAGACATTGTTGAAGGACTTGAATTTAGGTGAGGGGGATGATCATCTAGCTTTTGCTACGCTATGCTACACTATGTAGCGTAGCATAGCATAGCACTGTGCTTCTACAAACATCTTCTAAAGTTTTCTATGCTACATAGGATATCATAGTGTAGCAAAACTCCTTGACTTAGAAAACTTGCTAAAGCATTTTTCATATTCTAAGCACCACCAACAATTCCGTGCATTGCTCCTAAGTGTGTTGTCGATCGTTTGAACTACTCAGGTGGGTAAGCTGGAGAATCCATTTATCCTGTTGACACTTGGGGTAGAAAACCTACCGAACTAGACAGTCTGAACATCAGAGCATCTATCTCCTAAAGAACTACTATAATGCTATGTGAATTGCAAAGACTTGGTGAAGCAAGCATGCCTTCAAATTTTTGGGTGTCTCACTTATTATAGCCCCTCCTCAGTTTGGTTGATCCATCCCCTCCAAGATAGTGACCATGCCAATTCAGCCTTCCTCGCAAGCAACTAATGCATTTACCCAGCACTATGCTCATGTAGGGGCCACCTCCTAGTCCCAAAAAGCTTGGGCATCCTACATCCCTCCTATCTCATCGGTGTCTACGGTGTCTTTCCAACCCATCCATGTATGGCCCACTCCAATCACCACACCCATCGCTTAGCCAATACATCAACAATTGTCCGCTATGACATTAAACTGGCAACACCTGTCTACTATGACATTAAACTAGAAAGCCCAAGCCCAACCAATGTAACTGACTGGCACATCCCCAAGCTTGGATCAGGCATTCCAACTAATCCAAAGCTTGACAAATGAGATCAACAGACTTAAGGCTACCTCCTCTAACTCCATCAAGGTGGTGGAATTTTATGGAGATGACCCCATAATTCTTACGGTACCACCCCTAACTCTTCCAACTGGGGCCCAACTACCTTGATTTACCAAGTACAATGGAGAAGGGGATCCCAATGCACACTTGGTCACATTTCAATCTGAATGCCTACTCCTTCAAGCTTGGCAATACACCATCATCCGCGTGTTTCCCATGTCACTCACTAGCAAGGACTTGGACTGGTATAGCACACTCCCCAAGGCCTCAATATCCTCTTTGGAGGATCTCATAAGAAATTTTGTGAGATGCTTCAGGTACAACCTAAAGCCTGAAAAAACCCTTGACCAGCTGATGCAAGTTAAACAAGGGCCTCTAGAGCCCATGCCAAAATTCCACCAATGTCGGAATGCTACATTGAACGAGATGCATGAACCCTTAGTGGAGACCCACCTACTAGCTATCTTTAAAGGTATATTAAATGACTTTATTAAGTCCAAACTATATTATCTAGCCCCAAAGTCTCTTAGCCAAGCCTTTGCCCAAGCAAAAAGCATAGAGGATGCAGTGCAAGCTAGCAATGATCCAGCCTATGTGGCCTATAGAAACCAACATGCTTGCAAGCAAAACACAATGATGATAACAGTAGCCACAACCAAAAAAGCAACCAACTAAGGCCCAATAGCTAAGCAACCCAAAGCCCCAACTAACAAAACTACCAATTCTAGCACCAACTCATCTACATTGACAGGGGCTACCCCAAGACCCAACCTTCAGTGCAAGGACCACTCAAAGTATACACCACTACTGGTGCAACCCTTCGAACTACTAGAGAAACTCTTGAAAGCTAGGCAAATCCAACACAAACATGTATCAAAAATTACCCACCAAAAACATGATAGGTACTATGAACTACTAAGAAACCCTGCTTAGTAGTGCCAAATGAGCCCCTAGTTCCGCAACACTTCAAGCTAGACCAATATTGTCATTACCACCAATTGGCTGGTCATAGTATAGAGAATTATCATGCTTTGCAGGATGACCTGTAGAGAATGATAGAATGTGGCCAACTGGTGATCAACACGGTGAGTCAATCCAACATAGATGATGCCTCCTATTTCATAAATTCCATTAGCATAGGTGGTAAGTCTAAACCTATGCAACAACCTTTTGTGATCCATATGCCTCCCAGAAAGGCAAGGGTCCCCTCTACCTCCACAAGTAAGAGGCCTCCATTTGTTATCAAAGTGCCACCTTGAGAACCCACAACACCCTTTGTGGTCAAAGTTCCACAACAACCATCTGCTAAGACGTTAAACTGGCATGATACAACAACTCCGCCTAAATCACCATTTGTCATAAGAGTGCCACAATGTGATGGCCCCTCACCTACCCGATAGAGGACAACATTTTGATCCCTCCTTCTTCAAGGGTTGATCCCACTAGCAACCTAGGTAGGCCCACCAAATGGCAATGCAAGAGGACAAACGAGCACCTTGCAACTCCCATGGCTGAAGCAAAGACCACAACTAGCAAACAAAAACTAAACATTGGGGCCCCTACCCCCAAGCAAGCTAAGCAAACTAAGCTTAAGTCCCCTCCGTGAGAGATATGTCTCTCAATCCACATGGAGGAAGTCAAAGCCAACATAACAACTAATTACAATGACTTCGTAGCTGCACTAACCTAGGTAAAATAAGCACTCAAGCAAAAGAACACAACATTGATCTTATATGACCTGGTCATGACTTCATCTGCTCACTACCAAGCATTGGCCAACATATTGGCCTCTATTCTTGTTATGGAGGACATCCCTGCAAATGAGGCATCCATCCGTGCAACAATGTTGCCCCCTACAATGCAAGAATTAGGTTCAACATCTCTATCTTTCTGCGATGATGCAGTCAAATTTATCCCCAAACGAGAAAAGGTTACTCCAGCCCCACTATCCATTAGCGTACATGTTGGGCAGTGCACAATCTATAGAGTGCATGTCAATGATGGTGTAGCAACAAATGTAGTCTTGTACTCCATCATAGACAAGCTAGGCCTAGCAGATGAAATTAGGCCAACCAAAACCACATGTCTAAAATCCTTCAACGGATCATGTGTCACAGTTAGGGGTACAATAAACTTAGCCTTTGTGGTAGGAGAGAAATTTCCCACTAGTGTATATTTCACTATCATAGAGGAGATGCTAGGTTTCAACATGATTTTAGGTAGGCCTTGGCTAGCCCAACTAAGGGCCATCTCCTCTCCCATCCACCAAGAAATCCACCTTCCATACGAAGGTGGTCAAGCTATCATCCATGGTGATAATGCTCCCTCTTCAACTATCCATGACATAGACATGGCACAAGTTTTAGAAGAAGAGTTTCTTGGTGGTACACCTATAACAACCAATGTAGTGTGTAACGCTAATACACCCGAACGAGTGGTTGAATCCAATAGCTTTCAAGAGGATCCTAAGCCTTGCACACTCCCTAATCCATGCCTGGTTAAGAAGCAACTACATGACCAAGGATTTTCCTTGGCCAAAAATGTGGGTGCCTTCCTACCCTTTGCCTTCACTTTCCATGCATTTTTGAGTTTTTTTCACATAGCACTAGCCTATGCATTTACATTTTTCCTACTTACTTAGATCAAGAATTTTATTTTTTTCACATATTTGTTTTACTTTGTTTAAGCATCCATCCACTTAGCTTACACATTACGTCTGAAAACATAAAAAACTATAAAACATAAAACTACAAAAACACATGGCCTGAAAAGGCCTTAAACTAGCTTATGACCTGAAATGGTCTAAAACTATCACTTTTTGCATTGCTTCCCTTTCATTCATCCTGGTTTACAATAGGTGTTTCTTGATGTTTTTTTCTTTCTAGTTGATTTTTGTAGGATTTTGTAGGCACACAACATGACTACGCATGCAGCATCACACCTTATACAAGCAAGGTAAGCACTAGTCCGCTATGACTATAAACTGGCACAGCTCATCCTTGGTTCATGACGTTAAACTAGCACAACATCCACTATCTACTACAACATTAAAATAGCATCCAAAAATCTTCTAGGACTATAAACTAGCATATCATGGTCTACCAGGACCTCAAACTGGTGCATAGTCTGCCAGGACCTTAAACTGGGTTCACAGTCTACCAAGACTTTAAACTGGCATGTAGCTGATCTGATCTAGACACTTGCCATTACCTTGGGAGCACTCAAAGAATCATCACCTCCCACCATTCTATTGATTCTTTTGGAGCACTTGCCATTAGTGCGGCATTCAGAACACTTATAGCATCATCGCCCTGGCACCTTCACTAGCTTCCTAAGCACTTGCAACTAGCACAACATTTGACACTTTCATAGAATCTTCACATCCAACACTTGCAACATCTTCACATCTGGAATTTGCACTTACATTTCATATTTTGTGGTTTTCTTATCCTCTCTAAGTTGTGTCTACAAGATGAATCTTTGGAGGCGGTCGTGCAAAGGTGCATCTCATCGCAGCAGCAAGTTATCACATTTCTTCGATGTGCATGACTAGACTAGTTGAACCACTCAAGAGTGCACATCCCCCTCATCCCTATTACAGCCTATGCACATCCATTTCTTCATCCCAATATCCTCTCATCCTCCCCATACTCATGATTTCACACTCCTCTAATGCATATGCACTATGACACACATGGCATTTCCTTCACATCAACTATAGAATCCATGGTTGATGTAACACAATTCATCCTATGGGGTGCCTCTGTTGGTTTGTCAAAGCCTAGGTGGATGTAACATGAATCATCCCTAGGAAACAAAGTTCATCTTTTCAATGGCCAACTTGCAACTAACATTCAATAGTAAGTTGAACCCAAAGAAGATTCACCCTAAAAAAATAAACGTTGCAGCTTCACAATTGGCCAATCCTTGGATCAACTTTGACGCTCTCATAAATACTCCAACAAGAGATCAAAATCTCAAGGACAAACCACATCATGCCATGGTTGCTATCAACCATACCAAATTTTCATCTTACATCATGATCCACTATTTGCATTTCGTTCCCACCATTTAAATTTCCTCTCCCTAGCATTGCCTATACCCCTAACATAACCTTATTCCTGTAACACTCTTGAGCATGGTAAAACAACATCCGATCTTGTACTGACAAATGATATTGGTGACATGTCTACTGTGGTGTTTTTTAATTCTTTGTCGATGTCTCTCTAGCCACTCCTCTAGATGTCAACAAATAGGGGCCATTGAAACACCACAAAATTTCTGGTCCCGGCATCGCAACTGCAAATATGGCTAAGTGTTACACATTGTTACGTGCTGCTACACTATGTAGTGTAGCACCCTACTACACTACGTAGTGTAGTGGTATAGTGTGTAGCGTAGAGCTACAATACAATACCCAATGCTACAGTGCGTAGCGTAGTGCTACAGTACAATACCTAACGCTACAGTGCGTAGCGTAGCGCTATAATGTAACACCTACCACACTGCCACATGGCATCTGATCCACATTTTGGGCTAACCCTAGCTTTATAAATACCTCTGGGCCCTCTTTTTCGAAGAGAAGAAGAGGAAGGGGGGAAGCTTCAATTTCTTTACGAGCGAGGCAGTTGGAATTTTTTCATCAAGGCATTTTGACACTTTTGGCATCTTTGCACCTAGCTCCATGGGTGAACAAGACCTAGAGCATGCCACATCGATAGACAGGCACAACTACATCACATGGTATACTATGACCACTGACCCAGGAGGCATATTTTATCATAGTGAGCACCAGATTTCATAGCCCAACACCACCGAGGCTGTGAATCCGCTCCTACTGTGCCTATGTTACATCTTGTATACTTGTATCCTTTTTCGGGGTGGTGCATCTTCTTATTCAAACTCTCTTTTTGGATAATTATAGCATTTATTTCTTTTTTTGGCATTGCCAACCGTTTAATCATGTCCACTCTCCTGTTACTCACTTTAGCATGTTTCTACTGTTGTGCACATTACATTTTCTTTTATTTTACCACCAGGTGTTCCATTTAAAATCATTGTTTGCAAAAGGGTTATTGTACACTGGATAAGTCCCTATCTGATTGACCAGACTATTCAGGGCACCCTAAATCCATTTTCTTTAGCACGGCCCTCATGCGGATTCATGGTTAAACTGTTTCACCTAGAGACCTCTCAATGTTTTCCAGTTACCGACGTTTTCTGTCGCTATAGGAACCTTGTGCAACTAAAGTCAAACCTTTGTTGGTTGGATGGTTTAAATGTAGCATAAATTTCTTCCTGCTTTCTTGTCATTGTACTTTATAGGCAACCTCACAGAGACTTGCTAGTGGTTTGATTGCTAAAACATGCCCACGCACTTTGTCTAGGTTTTTTTTTAAACCTAGAGGAAACTTGTAGATTTGTTTCTTTTCAACGATCTTTTTATTCTTGTTGGAATAATTTGGAAAATCCCATTTTATCATCTCAAATAAATCTAATTATTTCCAATAATGATTTCACTAACTGAAATATTGAGTAATAGATAAGTCTCCTTGGCATAAGTCATGAAGAATCCCTTCTATCTCAAACACCTCCGTGATGTCTTCTTTATCAAAGTAGCTTTCTCTTACATTCTCCTATATCTCTTGGGCTATTTCATAGATCATGAAATCTTCTATGATGTTAATTTTCATCGAGTTGATCAACCAAGACATAACCATGTTATTTTCAGCCTTCCAACTCTGGTACTTTGGATCTTCCTTTGTCGGTTGAGTAGCTACTCCAGTGAGATAGTCATCTTTGCCCTTTCCACATATGAACATCATAAATTAATGGGACCATTGAAGATAAGTCTATCCATTCATCTTGTGAGCCATGATGAGGATAGTAGAATTTTCTGAACCATCATAAGTGCTCAGAATTAGGTTGCCATTATGAGTGGAGGTGACATTTGACGCTATTTTGAATGTAGCCATGAGGATGGAATGGGATATAATAAGGAGAGAAAAAAAACCACTGTCATAGGAGAATGAGAGCCAACATCTACTTTCACTAGAAGAGAGAGGGAAAAAAAATTTAACATTGATGGCAATGAGCATAGGTCTAATGTCGTTGGTGAGAAGGACAAATTCACCGTCACTAAAGGAGAAGAAAGTGAGATGAATGAAAGAGAGATAAATAGGAGAGGACTAAATGGTTGAGGATAGAATTGTTTAGGAAATACTCTAATACCATGTAGTCATTCAGAAAAGTAGAGAAACTAAATTTTTTTCCCTAATTTTTGTGTTACAATAAGCCCTTTTTATACATGAATATGGACACTATTTTTAGAAGGAATAATCAAAAATCCCTGATTATGAGGATAAACAAATCACCATAAAATTAGGAAATTTACCAAAAAAGCTAGATTTGGGATGACAACAAATCCCATTAAATTAGGAAACTACCACTAAGAATTACAACTATAAACAACCCTTAAAAATTGATCTAGATTTCCACAAATAACATGGAAGTTGAAGAAGTGCAAACACTGATAAAACAAGAAGAAGAGAAGAAAGCTTGGGTTACATAAAAAATTGAGTATGATAAAATCCAAGAAGAGAGGATTCCTAAGAGGGTCACTTTGACCACTCTCTTCCCTTCTATTGAGTAGCTTATACTATGGCTTCACTTGTACAGTTTTTTTTTTTAGAATGAGGTTTTTATATCACTGAACATTAAGTTTGATGGGAATTGTCCTCCAAAAATATTTACTATTTTTGACTATAAAAAGGTTCAATAAAAATCCTTATTTATAGTTACATTTAGCTAGTATTTTTAAAATGGGGCTTGCATAAATTTTTTTAAGCATTCTAACAAGGGTAATAAATGTTGGCACATTTTGGCCATTTTATGACTAAAAGGGGATTCTATTTATCATATGTTCTATGTTTTTTTAAGATGGTGAAGATGATAAAGCATCCAAAAATGATACAAAAAATAATGCATTATGGGTAGTACTGAATTACAAAGTTCTAAATGGACTATATATTTTGAGGTGTTCTTGTGTTACAATTGTTTTGGAATCGCAACACCCTAATAAATGCATTATGGACTAATGAACTACTTTCGTGATGGAAAAAAAGCAAATTGAAAAACATTAAAGTATGCACTAATAAGAGAAAATTTTAGTTGCATTTTAGAAGATGCAAAAAAAAACTTGAGGTTAATACTTAAGAATTTGCATTGCATAATAAATCTCATTTCTACGCATTTCAAAAGCAAGAGATGCATATAGTACTAGAGAGGGTTTTTTTCTTTTGATAAAAAATATTATAGTAGTGATTTATCATGCAAATAATTCTCTTGGTTTAACTTACATAAGGAAACCACAAAACCACATTTTCTTAGGTCTAAAGTTCTATATTTAGCAGCAAGTGGAATAGACAAGTAACAACAATTTCAAACAATTTCCACCATTTTGAAAGTTTAAAACACATAGAGACCATTGCAACATACTCGACCCATTTTCACTTTTCACAATCATGGGTCCACCCACAATTATTATGATGATGAGAAAGAGATTTGTTGAAGTAATAACTAAGGCATCAGTAGTGAAACATTGTTTGGACATGGATGCATCTTTAGTAAAGGTTTTGAATTGTCATAGTGCAATAATCTACATAGTAGCACCTCTCAAATTTGCAACTATTTATGGATGCTCTTGTTTCATTTTTGTTCTTGGAAAGTTCGCAAACATTGAGCATTGTGAAAGTGTTGAAGTCATTACAACAATAAGGCAAATATGTATTTCTAATTGTCATGATTCCACTTTTTACTTGGGTTTCAATCAATATCCTTTTATTATTGGAGATAATCATAAGTTGCAGGTAGCTCCATACAACACATTTTATTTTCAATTAAATGTGCATATATTAGAGGGAGGAATAAATTTGAAGGTTAATCTTTGGGACATGCCCTTAACTCTTGAAATGGTTGATCTTCATGATTCTTTGTCTCATCCTATTGGTGTTGCTGATTACAAATCCGAGTCTACTATTATCCTTCATCCAAACAACTATATCCTATTTGTGATTCCTAAATGCCTTCAAAATAAAATAAATGCAAAAACAAAGGAGAGCCAGTTTTCTTTACCTAATTCTTATGTTATATTAGTTTAGCATAAGTCTTAGGCACTTCAGGATATGTGTTAAGGTTTGAGAAGTATTCAACTCTAGAAAGATAAAAGGAAAGAAACTTGGAAAAGACATATTGAAGATTTCTTATAAAGCATGGCTTGCTAAAAGAATCAATTTAGCTATTTTTTTTAATCCTATAAGTTCCTTTCTTCTCATTTTTTCTTAGTTGCTTATCTAATGGTTTAGATAGTATCCTTCTTGTCTTAATTTCTATTATAATAGCCAGTTACAATTTCATATGCAAATCCAACAATTTCAACTATAATCAATGAGAAAAAATGAAAAAGATTGTCCAAGCTCTTTCTAACAATACTCAATATGAAAATATGATGATAAATGCAATTTGAACCAATTTCTTCACCATGTTAATATTAATAAACTAGTAGCATAGGTTAGAACACTAGAAACCTTGAAAGCAAGGCAATCAAATAATAAATATCAAGCTTTTGTTGCAAACTCTAGACAAAGAGAAAGTGCAAGGGTCAGCCATTTTAATTGTAAGAACAATAAAACATCTCCTCCTCATTCCAAGAATTATTAAGTAAAGACAATTTACAAGAGTCGAAATTAGAGAATTTCATAGATAGATTCATAATTTGAAGAGGAGGAGGCTTAACATGTAGGTTAAAAAACATAGCACATAAAACAATGAGAATTTCTTAAATGCACAATAGTGTAAGGTTTGAAAAATGAAAGGAAATACATTTGAGAAGGTGTTGGACAAACACAGAATTTGAAACAATTTCCCTCAAAGAAAGTAAGAATCAAGAAGCAACATAAAATTCAAGCCATGACAACAATAACAAATATAATGTACGGAACTATGCAAGTTTAAACACTATCTAAGAAATCATAAAATACTTATAAATAATCTACCATGAATTTTCCAATCAGAAGACCACAAATAAGGAATACTTTATAGGTTTTAGACCAAACAAAAACTTAGGAAACGTCAAAGTTCAAATCCACAATCATGTGAAAATTGAAGGTATTCATGATTACCATAATAAATATTTCAACATCAGTGTGATTAATATATCTTATGTACCTTAATTATCACATTTTCTACTTTAAGTTGGTTAAATAGTAAAGAAAGGAAATGATGTCACTTTTCACAATGATATATGCACTATTACTAAACCAAATGGAGATATCGTTGCTACAAAAAAATGTATGAAGAATCGAATTCATTGACTAAGAACCCTACCAAATTCTAAAAATTCATTAAAAAATATTCAAATTTATGAAGAAATTCAAAAAGCACATATTCAAAGAACTCTAGAATTTACCACAGAAACCAAAGAAAAAAGCAAAAGAAGAAGATGAGGTTAATCCTATAGCAATCATTTATGCATTTGGTTTAAGTTTGTGTTAAAAGTCTTTATCTCAATTGGAGTTATTCTAGTTGGTTCAAAGCACATTGGATTTGGTTTCCTTATATAACATACATATTGCTATCCATAATTTAAGAAATCAAATAAATATTGATTACGTTCAAATATGTATGTCACTATAATCAATGAGTAAAAATTCAACAATTGTCCAAGCTCATTTTAACAATCCTCAATATCAACATATGATGATAAATGTAATTCAATCCAAATTCTTCATCATGTTTGGTGTTGATGAACTAGTAGCATAGGTTAAAATCCTAGAAACTTTGAAAGCAATACAATCAAATAATCAATATCAAGCTTTGGTTCCAAACTTAAGAGGAAGAGAAAGTGTAAGGGCCAGCCATTTCAATTCTAAAAATAATAAAACATCTCCTCATTGTTGCAAGAAAGATAAAGTCAAAAAAATTTACAAGATTAAAAATTAGAAAATTTCATAGGTAGATTCATATTTAGAAGAATATGAGGCTTAAATTTCATTGGTATATCCCTATCATTGGCATCATTACTAGGGAGGACATTTATGAATTATCTATAAATGCTTATACATTCTTAATTTTAACTTTTATTTAAATGAAGTATGTATTTTAATGTTGTGTTTATAGTTTGTAAGCACAAACAAGATGCCAGATAGTACTAAGGGCCCACCAAAGGCCTTTAGTGATGCACCAAAAAGATGAAGAAATTTTATCATCTTTAGAAATTCAAAGGATAAGCCCCTTCCACTGGTTGTGTTAGCTTATCACCAAGACAAGCAAGGATGGTCAAGAAATGCTCATGGCTAGTTCTTAAGTGATTTGATTGTGGCTACATCAAATGATCTCATTAATACCTCAATTAATATGGAACTAGAGGATGAACATACTACATACAAACCTCATGAGCCTATGTTCGATGATTATGAGCTTATATGCAAGATCTTTGGGATCAAATGATGGAAGAAGTGACTAGTCATGGTTCTTCATTTGATCATTTAGATAAGAAAATAGATAAGAAGGGTAAAGGGATAGTTCATCATCAAGACTCTCGGTACCTCCCTCCAACATAATAGAGAAGATTGCAACATTCCTTAAAATTTCAAGGAATGTTTATCCAGGAATGGATACTATGACCTCTAAAGCACTTGGATTGGATCTTCCAGGATCTTTGTTTCTTTGACATAAGTATAGTAGGGTTGTTTCTCAGTCCAACTAGTTGATGATCCTAGTGGTCTCGTTGAGATAGATCAAGGTTGGACGGTAAACCGAGGATTTCCTACCACTTACTAAACCTTGCTGCTACTCATAAAGCTTTCTAAGCCTTTCAATAGTTGCAAGCACCTCCAATGTACTTTCTAGTATTGTAGGTAGTGATGATGATGACATATCCTCCTCTTGCAGCTTAGTTGCTTCCTTATCCTTCATCATCTCCTGCCATGATGCTATAGGAGCATGGCAAACCACATTGTTGGCATATCATGCTATCCCTCCCCTCTTGCATAGTTTGCAAATGAGACATGGAAAGGGAAGCATCTTTCTTTCCTTTCCATTTTCTTTAAACTATATTTTAATCTCTAGATAAATGAGTTGGGGAAGGTTGACTGGGAACTTTTTGCTTATAGTAGCACATTCCTAGGCAGAGAAGGCCATCACCTTGCTAGTCCTCATCATTGGATTCAAATGATAGGTTGCAATCTTAAAGTATGTGTGATTTGACTTCATAAGGTCATTGTACTCCTTACAAACTAGTCCATAGCAATGGTGAACCCATTCCTTCTTAGCTTCAGGGTCTGCATGTGTAGAAATTTCTATCAACTTTTCCCTAGTGAGGGTAAATTGAGGATCTTGGAAATGACCTCAATCGAGTAGGAGACAATGATGTTTTTTATTTTTATAAACATGTCTCCCTGTCAGTTGTTCCAAAATAGTTAAGTCTTCCCCAAATACCATTCTTCACTATTAGAGAGACTGGACCACATGGAAGACCATTGTAGTTGTGTGTGAACTTCCTGGAGAAGGATCCAAAGTTCAATTCTTGGAGAATGGAACTCTGAATCTCCTTGGTTCTTATTTTCTCTAGGCAAGCCTCCATGAGGATAACTTCAAGGTTAGGCCTTAGTCTAGGAACTTCATCCTTCCTAGACTGGTCTATATTTGTAGTGGATATTTTTTAGAAAAATCCCACTTCAAGCTCCTCCTAAAGAGCTCCTGTTGCATGGGTTACTTCAGGTGCTTGCTCTTTGGATTGCTATGGTTGGTATTTTTGGTCCCTTCCTTTTCTTGGTCAATTTTCCCTAGGCTTGGAAGGCCCTCCCACTTACAGTCTTTTCTTTAGCATCATCTGTGATCACAAATGTAACTCAAGATTAGCTTTTTACTTCATAATCCTTAATTATTTTGATACTTTTCTTATTAGATCAAGTTATGTTTGGCTTGTTTGTGATCTTGGTGAGTTATATTATTATAATATTATTTATTGGTTAGTTGCCAGAGTTTGTTTTTTAGTTTTAACCCACTCAAGATGAGTAATTTAATATTATTGTAATGGATGAACCTTGGGGAATTAGAAAAAATTTGAAAATTTCTCTATAAGAAACTAAAGGTTTATGTCCTCCGCAATATAAATCTTACCTTCAATAGCTCAAGGATATACAATGGGTTAAATTGGGTGAGAAATTTGAGAGTTATAGATCTTGGAATGTTCTTAGGCTCTAAAAAATTTGAAAAACTCCTCTTGCTTCTATGAGAAATGATGCAAAATGGCTAAATGTTACATGTATATATACTATTCTTGTATTGTGTTCATGGGGATGCATCGATGAGGCTACATCAATGAATCCCACTATTTCAATGAGGATGTGTCAATGCACCTATACATAATGAAAATTTTCATTAAAAAGTGAGGAATTTGGTAAGTTTTGGGATAGAACAAGAGCCTAATGAAAGCCAGAAAAACACAAAAGAATGATGAGAACATAGAAGAGGATTATAATCTTGTTGGAAGAGGAGAGTGGATTGGATTTGGATGAATTAATAATGTCACAATAAAGCAAAACTAGATGTTCGAATGTGAGTTGAGGAGATCGATAGCAAAAATGACCAAGGAATAGGAAGCTTAACTTAAAGAGGCCAAAGGGCATGTAAGTGGATCTTCCCCAAAGTAGGCTTATGCTTATGATGCTCTTGCATGCTCTCATCATGAGGAGTCCATAGGCACCAAGGATGATTAATGATCATTATAAGTTAAAAATTGAATCCACATAAGAGATTGTCTGAGGATTATACTTTCATAACAAATATATCAATTCACAATGATAGGAGCTAGTGGGGTGGTTGATGATAAGGTAAAAATGATGGTAGAGAAAGAAAGGTAAGAAATTCTTATCTTGGTCACATGAAGTCCTTGTGTAGCATGTGATTAAGATGATCTGATACCATCCCATCCTCAGTTGCAACCAAGTCCATCCACTTTTAGTAACTTCACATTATCATATCTAGATCCTCTGAGAATCAAGAGTTCATGACAAATCCCCAAAGAACAACCACCACTCCAATAGAAGAAGAAAAGAGAAGAAGGGAGATAGTAAAGGACCTTAGTTAGAGGGGTGCCTTCAAGCATTGGTAACATGTCTTTATAGTCTCATAACTAGTTCTTATAGCTTATTATTTTGTCTAAGTAGTGTTCTTTGAATTTCCTTGTGTTTTTTTCGTAGGAACCACACCATGCAAAGACATGCTTCCTATTATGGTTGACAATAGGAGTGGTAAGAGGCCAATGGATAAGAATCATAAAACGCAAGGAAGAAGTTGGGAACAAAAGATGACAAAGCCCCTTGAAGTCACACCCTTTCTTTATTTCTTCTTGGTCTATTCCAAGTATATTAAGCAGCTATTTCATGATTACTTTAAGTTTTAATTATGGAAGGACCTTATCCTTCCATGATAGAGAGCCTTTGTAGAATGGATGGAATGGATGGATATCATGAACTCACTACTTGATATCATTAGAAAATTAACAATCTATTAATTGAAGACATAATCTAGAGATAAAATTTGGTCATTTAGCAATTATCATAATATTAAATACTACATTAATTAACTTCTAGTAGGAACAATAAGCATGGAAAAAATATAAGATTTCATAACAAATAAAACAAAATAAAAAAATCAACAAAGTAAAATCAAAATAAAGAAATAGAAAAATATATTAAAAAGTAGTAAAATATTTGTTGAGTGGTGAAGTAGTCCAACATCCAACCATATGAGATACAAGTGTTCATGAGTAGCTTGCTCGAATTCCATAAACAAGGAAATGTAATTATGCTAGTAATTTATTTGAGTTCATGTTCACTATCTTCCCACATGAACTAGTAAAATCAATGTGTATGGTTTAGCTCACAATGAGGTACATGATAACCGATATTGCTTTGGCCAATTTTACTCCTAGTAAACATAAGGTAAATGAAAGTGGTTTCTAAATATAAGTAAATAACAAATTAATCTAGTCTAGCCCAGGTGATGGACATCTATTCTTGACTCTTTGCACATTTCTTGGACTTATGTAACCATTACTGTGATTACCAAGTACCTCACTACTGGGTGTACTAAGCGATAATACTACTGGGTTATCAAATCATCACACATTATGCTTGGAATCATTCGTATCCATTTTTCTTAACAAGAATAAAAGTAAAGTTCATGAAAAAGTAAATAGTAACTAAAAAAACAATAATTAGTAGAATAAGTGAAAACAATAAACATTATTCTAGGTAAATAGTATAAACTAAGTGGATGCTGCAATGGTGAAAAGTAATATTCATCTTTATTACCATTCACACTTGTATCTAAGTATAAGATGCTTAAATAAAGACTTCATACAATCACTTTGCATCACACTGCAGGCATACATTACTAAGTGCTAAGTACTAAAATCAAGAAAACAAATTGACAATGTTTCACTAATGTGGAATGAAATTGTTATTTAGATTATGAAATTGACAAAGTGTCATATTTATAGGCTTGCACATGTCCATGATATCGAATATCTGACATCATAGCTTGTGCCCCAATATCAGGGATTTGATATCATGGATCTGATATTGGATGCTTGGTATTGTAGCTGTGTACGAATTGATTTATCATACTCCATGACTGACTAAAAACTAGTCCTTGAGTTAAAACAAAATGAGGATGGAGTTCCTTACAAAATTAGGAGGTAGATTTACACGACACTGATTACTATGTACATGAATTTTAATCATTGTAGTGGTGTTTACAAAATGACACAAGATATAACATGATAACTTTTACAAAAAATAAAATTTGATGAAGCTTGATGTAGCCTTATGTAGTTCTTGGTGGTAGTGGCTCTTCCATTGGTTTCTTTTCTTTTTTGTGAAGCTTTTGAAATTTGTACCAATTTAGGAGCACCAAAAGTTTCTCCTCTTCCATTGTTGGATCATGTACCATCCATACTTATTGTACAATATGTGATGGAGTGGATACATCCCATGGGCATAGTAGCTGTAGAAACATCTTATTCACTTTGACATACCAAGTTGCCAACTACCTCCTCTTCTATTTGAATGCTTTAGTTTTTTCTCATAGTTCATGGTAATCACCCAATCTTCTAGCTATGTTTTCCACTACATCTTTCTGTCCTTGGTAGCAAACCTTCACTACTTTTAGTTTAGAGTTTACCACTTGAAGTTTCTGTAAAGCATCTTTTTGATGTGAAAAATATTTTTCATACAGAGCATGTGTGGCTGCTACTTGCTATTCTAATTCATTCTTGGGCCTTCCTAATATTAACATCATCAAGTTAGCATAACTGGGGTTAGCTAACCCCATGTACTCTTTTAGGTTCTCGATCTGTAGGTCTTTTTTTTTTCATTTCTACTTGATGAACAAGAGCATAACTATCTAAGTTGGGTTGCCAGTTAGTATTTTGTTCTGAAATGGTGTTGATTCTAGCTTTGTCCATTTAGATCTCTTTCTCATTGATTTTATTGTACATTCTCATTTGATCATGAAGGTGTTCCTTGAGCCATTCATGTTTCTTTGCTTTATTTTGCCATGTGCTTATTTAAATGGCTAACTTTTGTTGAATGGCATATACCTCCTGCATTGAGATGGTTCAATTTCTCATACAATGTGGCTCATGTCTTGGTTGACCCTCACTAGTTATTCCCTTAACTAGTGGATACTCTTCTCTAGGAAGTTTTCCTACATTTCCATAGTGGTCAACCTCATGTTATTAGTAGTAAGTTGTTTATTTTCCTCCTAGACTACAATAAGTGCCTTGACATGTGCATACATTTGTGCTTCTGCTATTGAGGAATTCCATACTACTTATTCCTTCTCTATTTCCATCTATTTATTTTGATCAATTAGGTTATTCATTTATTTAGTTTTGAATTGCTCTATTTGATCAGGTGCAACAAATTGAGTTGGATCTCTTTGTTCAGCTCTTAGGGTTATGAGCTCTTCTTGTAATCTCAAAATTTCATTCTCTACATGCTCTACACTTTTCTCTACCATGACCAATTTTCCTTTGATAGTAATGAGCTCAAACAGTATTGCAATGACATCACTGGAGATGTTGAAAAGTGTTTTCATTACTTGCCCGATCTGCAATAGTCTATTAAGCACATCCTCATGGTTAGCAGGAATCATCAAGGTTCTAACTCTAGTTAGATCTATTGGTGGCACAAAAAGTATGTTGAATGATTCTTTAATGTGATTAGTGATCATATTTACTCCTCCCATTTCATCTTGGTGCTACATTACCATGACTATGGCTCCTTATCCTATCTCAAGCACTACTTGAAATGATGCAGCATTCCTAGAGATCTATTATGACAATTAGGCCTCTCCTCCTAACTGCAGTGAAATTTGTCCCCTTGCTAGATTTGCAAAAAATGTGGGTTGGATGGTACTATCAATAACTCTATAAAGGTTGGCCTCCTCCCTTATTCCTTAGTTGATGATTTCTACAATCTATTGTAGATGACTCATCAATGGTCTATAATCTTACGACGATGATGATGGAACTTGATGTTGTTGCTACTATTTCTCATACTATAGCTGCTGCTAATGTTGTTGTTGCTCTTGTTCTTGTTCTTCATCTTGATCTTTCTTGGGTGGTTTTGGTTTTCGAAATTCAACATAAGAAGCATTTTGGGCTCTTCTAGGAATGTCATTAGTGTATCCCAGGATACTTGCTTACTTGCGCAGCTTTTTGATAAGGTGGGGAAATGGAAGTGTTGGCTTTCCTACCTTCCTTTCTTCAAATCACCTATGTATTTCAATAAAGTAGAGTTGTGCAAGGTTGACATTTTATTTTCCCATCAGGATTGCACTTCCTCTAGCCACAAAAGTAGATAGTCAATTGAGTCATTTTATTGGGAATAGGTGATAAGTGCCACTTGTGAAGTAGATTCTTTCTTCCAAAGTTAGCTCATTATATCCCTTATCTTGTTTGTCATATGTCCATCTCAACCATAGTTTTCTAGTTTTAGTATCTAATGAGGTGCATAGATGTGCTAACCTTGCTCCTTCATTAGGTATATTTAGAACTTCTACAATTTCCTTCATAAAAAATGAAACTAAGACTCATCCAATGTTAACTATGGTATCATCTTCATTGTTATGCTAAAACTAGTAGATTTCCTCAAGGAACCATTTGCTAATGTTAAAAAGGATGGGCCATAATGGTGAGGCCTTGACTTCTGCCTTAGTTGCTTCAATGGTAAACTCCACAAATGGGCCAAAGTTCATCTCTCCAATGACTATGGTTAGGATGAACCTTTCTTGGATGGCCTAGAGGTTGTACTATCTAAAATTGTTGTCATAAGGTTGGAGGAAAAACAAATGCCGAAAGATCTCTGGAGAGACATAGCTGACCCTGCCTTCACATGAGGGAAATCTGGAAAAATGAAGGTAGAGTGCCTTGGTTGATCTACAAGAAAATCAACCAAGGACTTCCCTGAGCGTAAGCTATGGCTTGCGCTGGGGTTATCGTAACAAACGTAACACAAATATGTAAATGGAGCATAGATGTAACGTAAGAACGAACTAGAATGATGCAAATGTAAAACAATGAACCAAAATAATGTAAACAGTGCAATGGAAGGCAAAAGACTGTATTGTATTAATTTAGAGAATAAAGTGCACTGGTCAAAACCTAGCTGCCTGTGTAGATGGAAGGTCAAGTGTCAAGCCCTGGGATGAAGGAAGAAGCATTTGTAGATGCTCAAGTGCTAGGGATTGTGTGTGCTCGAGCGTCCAAGTGTTCCAGTCAATGCTCTTTACGTCATCCTTTTTGCAAAATTGCCAACCCTGTTTAAGTGAATCGACAGGCTATTTATAAGGTTTGGCTGGGCTTGGACACGGAATCCGTGGATGGAATCGATGGTCAAAAGATGAGAGGAAATAGGATCATGTGACACGTGTTTGGTAGACAACTGTGTGTGAGTTGATCATGGGTAAGTAGGCTAAGTTCTTGACCAGGTACATTGCATTTTACAACTCAAGCTGGCTTACGCCCATGGAAGCAGCATAAGAGCTTGACAAGCTCATAGATGGTGAGGCTTACAATGAAAATTTACAATGAATTCCAAGAGGGATTGACTCTCACTCGCTTGAAACTTCATCGTCCTTTGAATCAACTGTTGTAGGATGTCGATTTGAGTGGTTCTGTGGCTTTTTGAGGTACATCTGCTTCACTAGGGCTCCCATCGTGAGTTGACTTGGTCCTGGCATGTCCTTAGCATGCGTTTGGAATGCTTTTGTTTGGGCATGAATAGTGTTCACACTGATGAATAGTGTTCATGCTGATGAATAGTGTTTATGCTGATGAATAGTGGTCACACTAATGAATAGTGTTGATGCTGATGAATAGCGATCACACTGATGAATAGCGGTCACACTGATGAATAGCGGTCACGCTGATGAATAGTGTTCAAGCTGATGAATAGTGGTCACGCTGGACTCACGCTGCCTGCGTGATCTCAGCATGACCCTAGTGTAAGCAAGCTTGGATGGTATATTTCACACCAAATATTATTCTTATAGACTTATCTTTTGAGTGTAACTACTACCTGACCTTGGGGATGACCTACATGCTAAATCTGAGCTTGTCTATGCTTGGATTTAGGCCACTTTTGGCAACTCACACTAGGCTCACGCTATCAGCATGACCTCAGCGTGAGCATTGAAAATAGTGTATTTTTGAGCTTGAAATCAGAATTCTAAGGGCTGGGACCTAGAGTAATCATTACTGGACCTCAAGGGGGCATTGTACCTTCAAAATTAGGCCATTTTGATACTATTTTGAAGCTAATATGTGTTACTCATGCTAGACTCACACTGCTAGTGTGACCTGGGCATGACCTCAACGTGAGTAGCAAGATTTGCGTGATTTTGACTTGAAGTCTTAGATTTTGGATGCTGAAACTTGGAGCAATCATTAGTGGTCCTCGAGGATGTATTGAACCTTCGAAGTTAGACCATTTAGACTCAATTTTAAGGCTCTTGGAGTTGCTCATGCTGAGGGTAAGCTAGCTTGACAAGTCAAGCGTGAGTAAGCTAGCTTGACAAGCTGAGCATGGGCAACCTAGCTTGACAAGCCGAGTGTGAGTTCCATGCCTTAGTCAAATATTTTCCTCTCAAAGCTCAAGAGGCTTTGAATTGTTCTCATTTCAAAGTGCGAGGCCGAAATTTTGGGTGTTTCATTGGCCCCTCTTTGTTGACGTATAGAGGAATTCATCCAAGAGGCATCGACAAAGAAGTACAAAACACCACAATCGACCTGGCACCAAGCATTGTTCGTTGGCCCCTAGCCAGATGTCATCACACCGTGTTCAAAAGTACATTGGATTAAGGAAAATTTAGTTTAAGGAAAGAAGGTTGTAACTGGGGAATTAAGAATTGATCAAAGAGTGTCATTGTTTGAACTATGGGAGAGAAATGCGCTCATGTGAATGATCCAGTTTTTTGGTCCTTGTCAACAGCCAATGTGTAGCAGACTTGGAACCAAGGCATGGGAGATGCGTTCTTTGGAGAAACGGGACCCTTGTGTCATGTTTAAGGGAGCCTGTTGTAAACAACCAAAGCCACGCAATGATGTGCAACATGATCATTTGAGACACGAGTGTTTTTCCAAGACAATTGCCTTCTCTCTTGGGGCTTGTATGAGAAGAGCCGATGGTCTTTAGTCTATGATGTCAACGGGGTCATGAAGACCTTTTTTGGGCATTTTTCTCTTTGACATTTTTTTTCTTTTTCTTTTTCTTTCTGTTTCTTTTTTTCTTTTGTTTTTTCTTTTTTTTTGTATTATTTTTGGTATTTTTTAAGAGTGCTTGATTTCAGTCCTATGCTCATGCTCATGCACTTGCATTTGTATCATGTACCATGTATTGTGTTTTGCGTTGCAACTGCTTAGAGAATCACAACATACAACAGTGTATCAAGGGCTTTGGGTGAGTAGGATACAATGTATCCAGGGGATGTAATTGAATAAGATAAGGGGACATGATGGGGAATAGGGAATGTATCAGGAGTTGAGAATGTACTTATGAATGGATTGATTAACCCAGTTGCATGCATCAAGAAGAATGTGATACCCTATCGTCATGATGAAGTGCATCTGTGCACGAATGCCTCAAGTGTGTCATCCTGCAAACACAACTCCAAGGGGATAAGAAAACCACAAATGATTCAGTTAGCTAAACACTTTAAACTTGAATGTAGCCAATGGAATAGAGCCATCATGTGGAGTTTCAAGGCAAACAAAATCTTGAACAGCATCAATTTCATCCAAGTCTATGTGACAAATCAGGCGGCAGGTTTTTGGTGAGCACGTACAGCTGACTGCAGCACCATGTCTTTTCAAATGATACCAGGTTGTTGATGAAGTCGCTAGTTTTTAGTCTTAGTAGACTATTATGGTTTAGTTTCACGTCATAATCCTTTGGACGTCACCAGTTTATCGTCGTAGTAGATGGTATAGTGCTAATTTATAGTCATGGCGGACTATGAAGAGGCAAGCTAGTTTATAGTCTTAGTGGACTTTGATGGACAAGCATGGTATTTTAGTGTCATACCAGATAAAGATCTATGGTATCAGTTTACTTTCATGATTCCAAGACATTCTGTGGTATTAGTTTTAAGCCATGATGCCAGGACTTGGTGCTTACCTTGCTTGTGTAAGGTGTGATGCTACATGCGTGGTCATGTTGTGTGTCTGCAAGATCCTGTAAAAATTGACTAGAAAGAAAATAAAATCAAGAAATACCTATTGTAAATAGAGTTAAAATGTGAATGAAAGAAAAGCAATGTGTGGTAGTTTTAGGTCGTTCCAGGTCGTAAGCTAATTTAAGGCCTTTTCGGGCCATTGCTAGTTTAACATCATTTTGGACATTGTATGTGCGTAGTTATTGGGTGGATGGGGCATTTTCACCACATATGATGATCTCCTTACCTTTGTGGAGGAGGTTGAGTTCTTGGTGAATGGGAGATGACACTGTGCATGACCTAGCTAGCCAGGGGTGTCCTAGGATTATGTTCTAGTTTGGCATCTTGTCAATGACTGTAAAGTTTGTAAATGTGGGGTGCTAGTCCCCTACCGTGAAGGTGATGTGGATTGTGCCTTTAATGGCTACGTGTGCTCCATTGAAGGAGTTTAGAAACTCGATTTTGGTCAATTGAATGTTGTGCATTAGGCCTAGTCATTCAATGACGGAGTGTGGGACAACATTTTCTACCATGCCATCATCAATGTGTACTCTGCATACTATGTATTTTCCAATGCTGACACTAGTGTTCAATGGTGCATGCGTGACCTCCCCTTGTTTGGGGTCGATCTTGACATCATTGTTGTGGAAGGTTAGATTTGTTGTGTTTGTGTGAATGGCATCTATAGTTAGAGACATGTTTTCTGTGGTAGGGATGGAGGTGAGCACATGTGTTAGTTCTTGATGATGCTATGAAGATGTTAAGATGAGGTCGAGCAAGGTAGGCATTACATTCTTATGTTTTAATGCATTGTGTGCATGAGATAGTACGTCTGTGAGGTTGTCATTTATGTTTGTCATGGTCGGAGCCTCCTCTATCGTATGAGCTGTAATGTAGAGCTCTTGTGGAGGTGCAATGCATAAGGGTTATTGTTTAGTGGGCCTAGGGATAGAGCTAGGGCTAGTTTGTGGTTTAGGTGTTGGTGACTTGGGTTGCCACTGCTTGTATGTGGCCAAGTTGTTAGAACTTGGAGTTGGTGTGGGTGTCACCGGAGCGACTTGTCTGTTTAACATCATGATGGATAGTTGTTGCTAGTTTATCATCTTAGTAGATGGTTTTTATTGAAATTTTACCACAAATGGTGTTGTGGGTTTATGAGGTGCCACTTTGATGACAAAGGGAGGCCCCTTGCTTGGGGAGGTGGAGGAGGCAGGACTGTCAGGTTGAGCTGCATTGAGAAGTTCTTTCTTTTCCATTCTTTGTAAATCATTTTGCAAAGTTTGACAAGTGTCTATGTCATGTCTAGACATTTGGTGGTAGTGGCAGTATGCACTTAAGTCAAAATGTTGTGGAACACGTGCGTTGTATGTTGTAATGGGATGACTTGTCAATTCGCAATGATTATGGTTGCATATGTAGGCATCATATGACATGTGTTTGCATTGGATCAAACCAATGTTGAGGAGCTATTCTAGCAATTGGGAAGGTTTTCCCGACAAGGGTATGTGCTTGCGTTGAGTGCACTCAAGTCTAGGAGCGGCTTGTGTGGTGGCACAAGAGCTAGAGCTGGCGGGTTGGGGTGTTGAGGCCATGGGTCTGTTGGCTGCATGTGTTGGCATGGTGATTGTTACAATTCTTGCATTTGATATTGCTTGTGTATCTTGTGTTGTTTGTGTTGGTTGCAGTTGTTGCATTTTTTTTTTTTTGCATGTTGTTGTTTTTTGTGTTGGCTCATATAGGCCAAGTAAGATGGGTCATTGCTTTTCCTTGCTGCCTATTCGATGCCCCTTGCTTGGTCAAAGGCCTGGGTAAGAGGCTTTGGGGCCAGGTAGAGCAGTTTGGACATGATGAAGTCATTGACTGCATCCTTGAAGATTTCCAAGAGATGTGTCTCTATGATCGGCTCATTCATTTCATTGGCTATGGCACTCCATCACTGGAGGAAGGGTAGTATGAGCTCTAGGGGTCCTTGTCTGAAATGGAGGAGCTTATTGATGATCACTTCAGGTTTGATGTTATATCTGAAGCATGTCACAAACTAGTGTATGAGGTCCTCGAGGAATGCGAGGGAAGCTCAGGGTAGGGCACGATACTAGTCTAAAGCTTTTCCAATGAGCAACAGGGGAAAGATGCATAGAATGGAAGGTGGCCAGGAGTATAACATGATGGCTTTTTGTGCAAAATGTGATGATATGCACATTGGGGTCACCATGACTGTTGTATTTTGTTAGATGTGACAACGAATGGCCCATGGGTAGTGTAAGGGGTGGGACCGTAGGAAAGATCGGATCATCACAGTAAAATTCCACCACCTTGGGTGTGTTTGAGGAGGTAGCCTTAAGCTAGTTGATTTGCTTTGTCAAAGTCTAGATGAGTTGGGACACTTTTTCCCAACTCATAGGTTCACCAGCTGGTTGTGTTAACTAGACTTGTGTAGGTTGGGCGGTGAAGGGTTAAATCACTGGTTGTGGGATTTACGAGTTTAATGTCATGGCATATGGTTGTTGGTAGTTTAACATCATATCGGATGTGTGTTGGCATTTTAAGGCCATACTGGGCCATGGATAGTTTAATGTCATCCTGGACGGAGGATGAGCAGGTGCCTGAGGCACTGGTGAAACAGGCATGGCACATGTGGCAACTGCATAAATGTTGGGTTGAGGTTGGGGAGGTTGGGGCATGGCCCTAGCATAGGTGTAAGGTACTTATGTTACTTGGGGCTAGGCCCCATCGTACGTACAAGGTGTCTGGATTGTTTCGGGCTGGGTCCCAGTGTGCATAGACTATGAAGCAAATGCCTTGGGTGTGTGCTCCTATGATTGTTGTGAGGAGGCAAGGCCCCAAGTTCTATTGGGTTTGAGCAGGATCGTGAACTCATACTCATACTTGAATGGCAATCTTGGGTAAGAGGAAGACATCTCAGAATCATTATGTTGTGTGTATTGTATGTATTGGACAAGGTGATCCATGTTGGTGGTAGTCAGTACTTAGACCGACTTTAAGTTAGGTGCGAATTACGATGAATTCGTCTTTAAAATAGATGTGTTTTGTGTGTTTTTGTTGAAAAACCACTGTAGTGGCACTGTAGCAGCACTATAGTAGCATGACTACTATAGCATCATGACCACTATAGTAGCATGAATACTATAGCATGAGCAAGCTTAGCGTTAGTTAACTATAGCATGAGTACTGTGGCAACGTTGTTTCAGCACTTGGCCTACGTAGCATTTGAATAGGTAGCATGATCAAGGTTTTGATTAAATAGTAAACATGTTCAGCCCTCCTTCTAGCACCAAGAACTGTACTATCTGAAATTGTCAGCATAAGGCTGGAGAAAAAATGAACCATGAAAGATCTCTGGAGAGACACAGCTAACCTTGCCTTCGCATGAGGTGAAGTTGGAAAAAAAAGGCAGAGTGCCTTGGTTGGTCTACATGAAAATCAACTGAGGACTTCCCTGACCATAAGCTATGGCTTGTGCTGGGGTTATCATAACAAACATAACACAAATATGTAAACGGAATGTAGATGTAACATAAGAATGGACCAGAATGATGCAAATGTAAAACAATGAACTAGAATAATGTAAATAGTGTAATGGAAGGCAAAAGACTATATTGTATTAATTTAGAGAATCAAGTGCACTGGTCAAAATGTAGCTACGTGTGTAGATGGTAGGTCAAGCGTCAAGTCCCCAGATGCAGGATGAAGCATTTGCAGATCCTCAAGTGCTAGGGATCGCATGCACTCAAGCATCCAAAGTTGCTAGTCAATGCTCTTTAGGTCATCCTTTTTGCAAAATTTCCAACCTCATTTAAGTGAATTAATAAGGTATTTATAGGGTTTGGCTAGGCTTTGGCACGGAATCCGTGGATGGAATCGATGGCCGAGAGATGAGAGGAAATAGGATCATGTAACACGTGTTCAGTAGATAGCTATGTGTGAGTTGGTCGTGTGTAGGCCAGCTAAGTTCTTGACCAGGTACATTGCATTTTACAAATTAAGCTGGCTTACGACCATGGAAGCAACATAAGATCTTGACAAGCTCATAGATGGTGAGGCTTACAATGAAAATTTACAATGACTTCCAAGAGGGATTGACTTCGGCTCACTTGAAACTTCATGGTCCTTTGAATCGACTACTGCAAGATGTTGATTTGAGTGGTTTTGTGGCTATTTGAGGCATCTCTGCTTCACCAGGGCTCCTAGTGTGAGTTGACTTGGTCCTAGCATGTCCTTAGCATGTGTTTCAAGTGCTTTTTTCTGGGCATGAATAGTGTTCACGCTGATGAATAATGGTCATGATGATGAATAGTATTCATGTTGATGAATAGTGGTCATGCTGATGAATAGTATTCAAGCTAATGAATAACAGTCATGTTGGACTCACGCTGTCAGCATGACCTCAGCATGACCCTGGCATGAGCAAGCTGGGATGGTACATTTCATCCCAAATCTTCATCTTTGAGGCCTATCTTTCAAGTGTAACTGCTGCCTGACCTTGGGGACGACCTGCATGCTGAATATGTGCCTGTCTATGCTTGGATTTAGGCCACTCTGGACAACTCATGCTAGGTTCATGCTGTCATCGTGACCTCAGCGTGAGCATTAAAAATAGTGTATTTTCGAGACTGAAATCAGAATTCTGAGGGCTAGGACCTGGAGTAATCATTAGGGGACCTTGATTGGGTCTTTTACCTTCAAAATTGGTTCATTTTAACACTGTTTTGAAGCTTTTTTATGTTACTCATGCTAGACTCATGCTACCAACATGACCTGGGTGTGACCTCAGTGTGAGTAGTAAGATTTGTGTGATTTTGACTTGAAATCTTAGATTTTGGATGCTGAAACTTGGAGTGATCATTAGTCGGCCCTAAGAATGTCTTGCACCTTCGAAATTAGACCATTTTGACTCGGTTTTAAGGCTCTTAGAGTTGCTCATGCTGAGGTCAAGCTAGCTTGATAAGATGAGCGTGGGCAAGCTATCTTGATAAGCCAAGTGTGAGTTCCATGCCCTAGTCAAAGGTTTTCCTCCCAAAGCACAAGAGGCTCTAAATTATTCTCGTTTCAAAGTGCTAGACCAAAATTTGGGGTGTTTCAGAGGTATTCTTGTGATAACGTGAGGCATTGTCCTAGCACTTTTGGTTCCTCTACCTCTCCTTGGGCTGATTATCCCATAGTAGGAGTTTCTTTATGAATACTAAATGATTGGGTTTCTTGCTCCTCATATTCTAGTTCTTATCCTCCTGTTCGACCTCTACCTTGGCCTCTCGATCTCTTACTTGCATCTTGTGAGGGTTCTCCTAGTGCTCCTCTCTTTGGGACCATATGAAATCATTAAAAATTAAAATTACTAAGGTATTCACATTTATTCTTAATATTTCTATACCTTACTCATACCGTTAGTTACATTATGTTCTTAGTTTATGATTATAGAGTTAGATAAACTTTCAAAAGGTTACCCCATAGGTGTTAGTTTCCTTGTAACTCATTATGATTGGTTATGGCTCATTATGATTGTTTATGATTCCTTAAGAGTATTGTTTGAGTGTTTTGGCTTCCTCATGATCAGTTCGTATCAAAAATTTCAACTTCCACTTCATACTTTCCCTTAGAATACCTTCCAGGTGTTAGAATTTTTTGAAAAATATGCTTAGACTTTCCTCACTAGAACCCTCCCTCCCTCCCCACAACCTCACC
>MNCI01007578.1:186629-348510 GCA_015680685.1 Gnetum montanum
TCAAATTATGGCTTGGGAAAGCTAGGAGGGCAAAAATCAAATTTGAGAAGAAAATTTGAAATATCTTCCATGTGTGTAAATGAAAAATGATGAGAAAATTGGCTAAGTCCCCACGTATATATAGGTTTTGTACAACTCAATATTGAGGACCTAACATTAGGGATCCAATATCAGTTTAGACCTGATATCAAAGCCTAAAACGTTACACTATTCATAAGGGTCTAATGGGAAATTTGATTCTTTTGTATATCTAGAAGGTTTTAAGGTTACTTAGAGGGTTTGTATGATGGATATATGCACATTTTTGTGAACATTTATCATTGGAAGTTCATAAAGAAGGAATCTTGGGCTACAAAAGTTTATAAGATGGGTAAGAAGGGTAATGAATCCATGTTGTTAGAATGGATAGTTTAAATGATATGGGAAGTATTTATTGATGTTTGTTGATGCTAGAAGGTTCAAGATGATGTAGAATCACTTGGAAGATATAAGATACAATAGTTATACAAGTGGGTGCTCCCCAAAGTAGGCTCCAATCCTTAATGCCCTTATATAACCATGCCTAAAGTGTCCTTAGGAACTTAAGGAATTGAATGTAATGCATACTTGTTTAGCAAAACACACATGTTAGTACCACCAAATTGAGAAAAGTGTGCTATGTTATACAGAATGACAAGTTATGACTATTCTTATAGTGAGATGGAATGGACTCAAAAGGGATTGCAAAAATCAGAATGTGAGGTGTGTGGGTTGTAGAACTTAGAGGGGGGGGGGGGGGGGGGGGGNAATTGAACCTTTATAAAAAAAAGAACACACATGAATTTATGTGGTTCCCCAACTTGGGTACTACACACTTGGAGAATATATTGCAAATACATCTCCAGAATTTTTTTCTCTTAAAATGTGGTTGAAGGGTCCACACCCTATATAGTCATTACACCCCACATCAAACTGTTCTACTGTAGCACCAATCACTTAACCCCATAAGGTTCCATCAAGCTTGGAAATGTGGTTTCAAATCTTCCACATCTTTTACAATCTTGATCTCTACATTGGAGTGTTGTACCACAACACCAACAACTCAATCCCATAGGATTCCAACAAGCTCATAGGACAACAAGAATAAGAAATACAAGCAATCATTGTAACTCAATTTGCTAATCCTTGCATAGTTAGGTACAACACACTTTACAAAGCCAAAATGATTAGACAATGAGGAGAAACAGAGGATTCAATGATTACAAATGATTGTACAATGAATACAATAATGCTTACACATTTCCCAAAGCACATGAAGTCTTTTTATAACTATTATGTTGCTAAATTATTCTCAAATATTGTGCAATGATTAGTTAAAGATTACTAATGGTTGTGGGAGATATTTTTCTCATGCTTGAGACATCTCTATAAATTTTCCTTCAAAACTAGGAAGATGTCCTTGTTTCCTAAAAGACATCTTTTTGAAGTATCCATCTTGGAAGACATCTTTGCTAAATGGAAGACATATTTCTCTATTTGATCTACATTCTATAAAGATGTCTCTACCTTGTGAAAGATGTCTTTGCCTATGAAAGATGCCTTGCTATTTATGAATATGTCTTTGTCCAAATTCTCTTTAAATTTACCAATATTTTTTTTGCTTCCCAGAGATTTCTTTCTTCACTTTCTCTTGCATGATGAATGCTTATTTCCTTGTTTACAAACTTGATCTTCGATATGCTTTAATGGTATCCACTTTGCTTATACAATATTAGATCCTTGTCCACATTCTTTGGGTGTTCATTTGAAAACATGTGGATGACCTCCTCCTTTAAGCTCTAAGATAGTTTGTTTCTTATCCTCTTTGGCTCATCTTGGTTTCCCATGTACATAGTTCTACAAACACAATAACCATACAACTATACAAACAAATTTTGTCTCCATTTTCCTTAATGTTTTGAGCAAACCAAAACACACCAAAAGGTCCAAAAGTTATCTTATCATAGGCATAATGAATTCTTGTGTTTTATTAGTGGTTAAAGTAATCATTAACCTTTCTATCCAAGATTCAAACCAAGTCGAAACCACCATCTAGTGACATTTTATCGTTTCATCTCTTAGAATTACAACTGTAAGACTATCATTGTTGCAAGGAGTATAGTCACCTAGCGTATTGTCTAAGGGAAAAGTTCATTCAAAGGTACCTTTTTTATTTTTCAGATTTCTGAGAAGCCACCTACCTTCATGCATGGGTAACATGTCTTTCTAGTGGGATCTCCAAAAATTTGTGTCAACCTGTCAAGGAAACACTTATTTTAATCTTACTTTCATTTTTTGTTAGATCTACAAGGATATAATACAACCTTAGCAACAGGATAGAACTCACGACAGTAATCCAAAAGAATCCAAAAAACTCCTTGATGCCACACCTTTTACCTTCTCACTTGGTTCTTTACTCTTCTATCCAGGCATAATGATTATAAGTTTATTATTAGTTGTATTATGGAAAAGAATATCATTACGGCCATGGTATGAACCTCTTATTAATGGAATGGATGGATGGATGATGCAAGCTCATTGTTTAAATAATCAATCCCTTGTGACTTGATAACATAGAGAAATCTTCACTTTATTGGACTACATCTTACCTTTATTTGTAATGTGTCTTATTAGTAATTAAAATTATTTACAAAGGGTTTGAAAAAAAAGTATGAAAGAAATGAAAAAGATAGTAATAATTGTGAAAAATTATAAAGAATGAAAAATGTTAAAAGAATGGAAAATGTTAGAGAAACAAAGATATCAAAGAATGTCAAAAATTTAAGAAATGAAATGTATCAAAGAATGAGAAAAGATTAAAGAATGTGAAAATTGAAAGAAATGAAAAACTTTAGTAAGGTACCTACATTTTGAAATTGACTCCCCCACAACTATTATTAAGATTAGCTAAATAGAAGAGAAAACAAGTAGAAGATTAGTGGGTAGGTTGGCTAAAGTCTTTGGAATATTCGTAGTATTGTTTGAATTTTTGGATATTAATAAGAATAATCTTGTGTGGATAGGATGGGTGGTGGATGTATAAGGAACTAGTTGGATAAGTGGTGTGCACAATGTATGGACCCTTCCAAAGTGTTTGAAATTTAGCTTTTTGGAGTAAATGACTAGGATTATAATAAAAGATCTTGTTACCTAGTTTTATGATTACATGTATTATCTATGAATCATGCCTAAGTTTGGAGTAATTCTTGTGGACTTCACTATCCATAAGTGCTCCTAGTCAATTCTCATCTAAAAGATTGAGGTTCATTAGACGTTCCTTTTGGGCTAAACTTAAATTAAGGTCAAGTTCATTGGTAGTAGCTAAAGTGTGAAGCTTTGCCTAGATTGGAAGTGTTGGACACTTATCATAGATCACGTTGTATGGTGTGTACCCTATAGGAGGTTTAAAGGATGTCCTCTAGGCCCATAGATCATCATTTAATATTGTACTCCAATCCTGTCGAAGCCTACTAACCATCCTAGTGAGTATTCTAGTAATTTCACATTTAGTAACTTTAGCTTGACCATTTTCTTAGGGATGATATGGTGTTATTATTTTATGGTTAAGTCCAAATTTTTACATTAGTTTCCTAAAGGTAGAACCAATGAAGTGAGTTCGATTATCTAGTATAAGCGTTCTTGGTACTTCAAATCTGTTCATCACATGTTGTTGGAAAAATTTAGCAGCTATCTTTGTTGTATAGTATTTTACTATTGCTACCTTTTCCCACTTTGTGTAGTAATCCATAGTCACAATAATATATACTTTTTCACCTTGACATTGGTTGCAAGGGTCCCATAAAATCAATCCTCCAGATATCAAAAGGCTCTAGTGGTTGTATCTAGTGTTGTGACCCTTCATATCTGGCTATAATTCCTCCATTCCTTTGCCAATGTTCATAAGATTGTGCAAAGATGTAGGCATATATAAATAAAGTAGGCTAAAATTAGCCCTCCATTAGTATTTTGAGTGCCATTCTATACCCTACATAGTGGCCATTGCATGGGCCTTAATGGATGTCATGTAAAACTCTTTGCTGGTCACAATCTAGCAAACACTATTTAATGAGCCCATTTGCACATATCTTGTACAAATTGCCATTGATTTCCATGTACCATTTGTCTCTATGAAGGAGTTTCTCATGTTGTTTCCTATTCCATTTAGCAGAAAGCTCTTGTGTTGTAAGATAATTCAGGTACTCTATTGTCCATGACTTTCTTATTGAATCTACAACCTTTACTAAATAGGTAAATAGATCCTCATTGAGGAATTGGTTTGATAAAGGTTGTACTTGATTGTTTGAATCCCATTTCAACCTTGATAAATGATCAACTACTACATTTTTTACTCCTTTCTTATGAATCATCATGATGTCAAACTCTTGAAGAATCACAAGCCATCTTATCTCTCTGGGACTAACCCCTGGCTTGCTCATTAGAAATTGAATGGCACTATGATTAGTGTGGACATAGATTTTATAACTGAGAACATAATGTCTGAATTTATCAAATGTGTACACCACAACAATTAACTATTTTTAGTTGTGATGTAATTTAATTATGCTGTGATGATGCTCCTATTGGCATAATGTATATTATATGGTCTCTTCTGATCATGAAGTTGAGTCAGTACTACACCAAGCACATAGTTCAAAGCATCAGTCATGATATGAAAAGGTCTTTACTATTTGAAGCTTGGAGGATTAGTGTTTCTACTAATTTCTACTTCAAGGCTTTAAATGCCTTTTCACATGACTTATTCCACTTGAACCATGCATCCTCCTTCATGAGTTCTATATGAGGTTTGGCTATCTTTAAGAAGCTTTTGATGAATCACCTATAGTATCCTGTATGGCCTAGAAAGGATCTTACATCTTTCACTGTTTGCGGTCGTTGAGTGATGTTTTAGATGGATCTAATATTTTTGGTCTCTACCTCTATACCCTTCTAGGAGATTTTATGTCCCAACATTGTTCCTTCTTGGACCATGAGATGGCTCTTCAACTAGTTAAGCTTTAGATTGGTTTCAACACATCTTTTAAGTACCTACTCTAACTAGTCTCGTGCTTGCTTGAAATCTAGCCTGTATGTGGAAAATTCATGCATAAATACTTCAACACCATTTCCTATCTACTTCTAGAAGATATTTAAAACTAATCTCTGGAAGGTTTCTAGTGCATTGCAAAGACTGAAAGGCATCTTTCTATAAGCAAACATTCTCCATGGACATGTGGTTTTCTCTTAGCCTTTAGGTGTAATGTGGATTTGATTGTATCCACTATACCTATTTAGAAAACCTTAATACTCATGTCATGAAATTGTGTCCAAGACCTAATCAACAAATTGTAGTGGAAAGTGATCCTTAAATGTGATTGAGTTCAATATCTAGAAGTTAATGTAGATGTGCCCTTTACCTCCCTTAATTGGAACTATTATTAAAGGACTGGCCCATTCACTATCTGCAATGGAATAGATGAATCCTACCTTTAGCAAATTTTCCAATTCTTGCTTGACTACCTCCTTAAGTTTAGGATTGAGCCTTCATTAAGGTTAGCATTTTGGTTTGATTGTAGGATTAGTATAAATTTGGTGTTGACAAATTCATGGATTAATTCTCATGATCTCATCATAAGACCATGTGAACACTGTAGGTCATTTATTAAGCACTTCCAGTAGTTTGTTTTCTATTCTTTATTTATGTTATAATTATTGGCTTCTTGTTATTCACAAATGCATATTCTAATGTTGCTAGTAGGGCTTTCAATTATAGCCATTCTAGTTCCATTGTGTCTTGGATCTCTAGGTATCCCCAGTCTATTTCTTCTTCTCGATTGTTTTGAGGGTAGGAGTGTTCTTTCCTTAGCTATTCCTATTTATTTGTTTATGAAACATAGGTATTGATGATTTGATCTTCTAGTTTCATGTACTTATTGGATCAAGCTTCTTCACTTGCAATTAGCCGCTAGGTGCCTCATGTTGGGTGACTATTGCATACAGACAATTTTGCACACATCTTGTTTCGACACATCTATTACATGCCTTGGTCTCCTCTCATTTGATAACTGAGATTCTTTGCACACAATTGCACCTATTATCATTGTATGCAATACATGGAACTCTTCATCTTTGTATGATTCCAACCTCTTCTTCCTTGGAAATTTCCAAGGAAAAATCATCAATTTCATGTTTAGCATCTATAGCGCTAAGCCAAGCCCTTCCTATGATAATTGGAAATTCTCCCTTATTTTTACCCACATGAATAACTTTAAATTTAGCGTTGTAAGATTAGCCACTAAAGTTAGTACTCACATCGTCCACTTTTCCAAGTGGAACTGTGATTCATTGGTCTACAAGCTTTAAGTGAATATTACTTTTCTTTAGTGGTGGTATGTTCTAGTCTTGATACATGTCTTGAAATATCAAGTTCAATCTAGACCCAAAATCCAATAGAGCTTTGCATGATTTTTGTCTTGTTATTTGGAGATAAACTAAGGGACTTCTTGGATCAGTTCTCTTTTGTGGGAGAGCCCCTAACTTAATCCAATGAGTTATTACTTGAGTGAGCATGATCGTTGTGATATTTGATCATGATGAAGTTGGAAGCTTGCTATGTTGAGAAAGACTTGATGTAGATGGGTTGGAAATATATGTATTCCCCATCTTTTGAGTCTTTTCTGAACTTGTTTTGAACAATGATCATTTCCTAGGTTGAGACTCATAGGTAACCATCTCCTCATGCATATTAACTGCCCTAGTAGCATTCTTTTGCTATGGTTGTGAAGATAATTTTCCTTGCATAATAGATAACTAAGAAACATCCCTTGGGATGTTCGTACTGACACATAGTGCAACCTTCCTCATCTATGGAGCTGGTGTCTAAGCACTTAGCCACTAAATCAACTTTTCCTTTCCAATCTTCAATGTAGTTATAAATTTCTCATCATCAAAATCCCACAATTTCTCTACTTTGGTTGTGATGTCACTTATATATTTCTAGATTGGTAGTCTTTTTCTGAATAGCCTAATTCAAGGTTTCCTCCTCTTGTATCTCATAAACTCATGCATATCGTTTTTGAATTGATGGGTCTCTATTATACTCTTCAACTAATTCCCTCTTTCTTAGCTCACATTCCTTTTTTTCTACATAGTCAATTAGTCTTTGAATATAATTGATGATCATTTTTGATAAACTGCCTTGGGCATAAACCCAAAGAGTCTCTGGTTTTTCTCTACAACCCATCTACAATGTGCCTAAGCTATTCCCTTGGTGAAAATCTATGGCTAGGGAATCTATGTAATAGCAAATAGTATTTTCCCATTACTGCATCAAGGATCTCATGAGTCCCTTGCTTCCATCCCTAGATTTGTTTTCTTAAGTTGGACACTTGTGAATAATTTTGATATTTTTCATTAAAGAGTTCAAGCATGGTACTTCAATGTTTGATTGATTCAGGTTCTAGTGACCTATACTAGCTCTTGGCCTCCTTCATAAGTGTTTTAGGAAATAACTTTAATTTTTGCCAATCACTTTCGATATTTTGGAGAACATAGGTATTGTGGAAAGATTGAAGGTAATGTTGTATGTGAGCATTATAACCACCTTCAAATCTCAAAATTTTATTCATATCTAGCCATTTGATTTGGTTATCCCTTACATTCCTGGTTGGTATGTGGATAGCTTCTTGAATGTTTATCATGCTTCAGGTTGGCAGGAGGGGTTCATCATCATGATCTGGTTCATATGCTCAATTATACTAGTAACCCCTTCTATGCTCATATCTTTCTTAATCTTCTCTTCGATCCCTTCACCTCCTTCATTCATATTCTTTATCTCTTGTATTAGAGTGTCTTGAATATCAATCATGATGATCATGAGTTCCCCTTTCTTTCCTATCATAGTCTTGATACTTGTATCATCTTCTATTAGAATCCATCAATGATCGTGATGAGGTAGATGAGGTAGCAGGAGAATGATGCTAGCTTGTTCTCCTTTAATGACTCTTGTATGCTCCTATGTGGGATTTTCTAGGAACCCTTGGCCTTGAGTCCTGCTTATTCCTTGAGTCATTAGCCTCCTTGTTAGGTGTCTCTAGTAGAGTCAAATGAAGTTAGGCTTTGACAAGTTCCTCAAGTTTGATGATAGGTGTTTTTGAAGGCTCCTCATGGTTTTGGTGGAGTTTCTCTAAAATAAATGCATCAACATCAAGTTCTTTCAAGAAAATAGAAGTTTTGACCTACTTTCCTTTGCTATGTACATGTTTGATCTCCATGGTAGCATCTATCCTCATCTACTACTTTGTGGATTCATAGGGTTCCATCATGTGTTGAGTCACATGATACCCTTCCTGGATCTAGTCCAAATGCATTCCCCTTAAGGTAGTTTGGAGCATGTTCAGTGCTACACATTTTGGAGGTAGGGCTATTTTGACTTGCATGTCCTTTCATCTCATTTGATTGTCTTGATGAAAGATGAAAGTGAAGTCTAGATGATAAGGATAAGTATAAGCATACGTGATTCTTGTTTACATTAGCATCCTACATTCTTCTTCATCAATGACTCTATCATTGCTTCTTCTTGTCTTCTTGGTAAGTGATGATGTATATTTATTTGAGGCCCTATTTGTGACTTAAGATGTTGGTTAAGTGTGTGTACCTTGTTTGGGTTCTTAAAAATATTAAGATTGTGAATTTGAGTTTTTGATACAATGAACTTTGAAAAATCAATTATTAAGCATACATGGACTTATCCCTAGCAATAGTGCCAATGATGAGTAGTGGAGGAATCCAACACCCAACCATATATGATTCAAGTGTTCACATGTAGCTTGGTCAAATTTTGTAGAAAAGGCAATGTGATTATGCTTATAATTGGTTTGATTTCGTGATCATTGTCTTCCCATGTGAGCTAGTAAAATAAATTCTTATGGTTTAACTCATAGTAAGGTGTATGATAACTAATGCTACTTTAGTCATTTTTACTATTAGTAAACATAAGGTAAATGAAAGTTCTTTCTAAGTATAAGTAAACAACAAATGATTCTAGTCTAGACTAGGCAATGGACATCTATTCCTAACTCTCTGCACACATGTTGGATTTATGTAATCGTTATTGGGATTACCAAGTACCTTGCTACTAGGCTAACCAAGCAATAATAGTACTGGGTTCCCAAATGATCACACTTTACAACTAGAAGCAATCATATCTATTTTGCTTAACTATACTAAAAGTAAAGTTCATGGGAAAGTAAATAGTAACTAAGAAAATAGTAATCAGTAGACTAAGTGAAAATAGTAAACATTATTCTAGGTAAATAGTACAAACTAAGTGGATGTTGCAATGGTGAAAAGTAATCTTGTTGTTCACACTTGTTTCCAAGTACAAGATTCTTAAATAAAGACTTCATACAATCACTTCATACCACACTGTGGGCATACACTACTAAGTGCCGAGTACTAAAATTGAGAAAATAAACTGATAGAGTTTTGCTAAGGTGTAATGAAATTGTTGTTCAGAGTATGTGCCTAAGAGTCATATTTATAGGCCTACACATGTCTACGATATTAGATATTTGACATTGTAGCTTGTGCCCCAATATCAAGGATTTGAATCATACGTCCGATATTATAGCTGTGTAAAAATCAATCTATCAATATTTAAGAAAACTGAAAACATATAAAGAATAATGTAAAACAAAAATGTGAAAATTGGGTAGCCTCCACAGAATGTCAATATGGATGACCATCTCCCCCATAGCTGAGTTGAAGGGACAAGATCCAAAAAATAGAGTGGGCTTGTCCATTAGATGAAGTGTTAGTGCTATCAGTTACCCTAGGTTCCAGGAAAGACCTTACTTATTAGATGTTAATCAACAAGCATTGCTCTAGGCTTGAAGGGTTGTAAATTGTCATGGCACTGGAAGGAAAAGCTATATGAATGATGTAAGATCCTTTCCATAATATTTGAAACTTTGTACATTGTGATACATGCATGGTGTTCCAATAAAGAGTGTTATCACCTAGTTGAAATTCAACTCTACCTATTTATGTGTCATGACATTGTTTGACATGTGTCATGTGCACTTCATTCATTGATGGGACTACTTGTTTATTCTCATTTGATACATTTAATGTCATTAGGTGTTCTTTTTGTGCTAGGCTTATATCAAGGTCAAGTTCATAGGCCATTAAGAGTGTAGAATGATTGACTTGTATTGGAAATGTTGGTGGTTTTCTATATACTAACTCATAGGAAGAATAACATATAGGAAGTTTTCAGATTGATCGATAAGCCCATATAGCATTGTTGAGATTGGTGCTCTAGTCCTTCCTATATTTACTAATTATGCATGTTAATATTATAGTTATTTCCTTGTTAGTAACTTTGGCTTAATTGTTAGCTTGGGATGATACGGAGTTGTCAATTTATGTTACATCCCTAGGCTTTGCATCAATTTTTGAAAAGTAACACCTGTAAAGTGAGTTTCATTATTAAAAATAAGTGTCCTTGGCATACCAAACCTATTTACCACACCTTGCTAAATAAATTATGCTAAGTAGAAGATGAATAGTTGGTGATAGCTACAACTTTGGCCCACTTGGTACAATAGTCAATTACTACTATGATATATGCTTTACCATTGGACATGGGGTTGATTAGCCCCATGAAGTTAATACCCCAAATATAGAAAGGCTCTAGTTGTTGAATTCACTATTTGGGTCTTTCATTTGTATGTTCATTCCTTCATCTCTTTGGTAGCACTTGCATGAATAGGCCAGAATATTGTTGGCAAAAAGTATCATGCCATGAGGATTTTCACAATCTTTCTCCCTACCAAATGGCCCCTAAAAGGATCTTCATGAGTGTCTTGGAGGATTTGTAGTTGATCAAAATTAAACATACACCATCATACCAAGCTATCAACACAAATCTTGTAAAGGTTTCATTTGATTTCTATGTAATGCTTGACTTGGTAAAGAAACTATTATTTCCTCTTGTTATCCTATTCTTGAGAAGTATCTTATGTAAGTAGATGAGAGATATATACATTGTACCAATTAGGATCTACGGGACCTCAAACTTCAATAGTTTTTACAAAGAGGAGTTCATTTAGAAATTGATTAGATAAAGGCCCCTTATTCTCTTTTTTGTCCCATTGTAACTGAGACAAGTAATCAATTTCCTTCCTATCCACCATTGTAAGATCAAACTCAGGTAGAATCATTAGTTACCAAATAACACAAGGGCTCATTGTTGGCTTATTCATTAGGAACTTGATGACGTTTTGTTCTATGTGCAAAAATATATGATAACTAAGCACATAATACCTAAATTTTTCCAAGGCATACATCACTATCATGAGCTCCTTCTCTGTGGTGATGTAATTCAACTATGCCCCCATAATGCTTTTGATTACACAATGGATGTAATAAGGACATTTCTAATCATCCAAATGTGTAAGCATGATCCCCGATGCATAATTGGATGCATCCATCATGATATGGAAGGATCTGTACTAATTTGGAGCATATAGAATGGATGTATCTATGAGCTTTTACTTTAACTACTAGAATACTAGCTCACATTCCTTGGTTTAGTTAAAGGGTGCATCCTTCTTTGATAGCTCTACCAATGGATTAGAAATTTTTAAGAAATGTTTTATGAAGTGTTGATAATAACTAGTATTCCCAAGGAATGACCTTACATATTTTACTATTTTAAGCTATTTGGTAATTCTTTGGATAACGTATACTTTCTCTGAGTCTACCTTGATCCCTTTCTCTAAAATCTAATGGTCTAAAACTATGCCTTCTTGGATCATCAAATGGATTTTCTAGCTTTAGATTAGTCTCTACATATCATTGAAGCACTTGCTCTAGATGGTCCAAGGCTTGCTCAAAGGTGATACCATAGGTAGTGAAGTCATCCCTGAAGACTTCTACCCCACTACGAATATGTTGTTGGAAGATGCTAAGCACCAAGCATTGGAAAGTAGAAGGAGCATTGCATAGGCCAAAGGAAATATTTTTGTATGTAAAAGTCCCTTAAGGACTTTTGAATGTTGTTTTGGCCTAGTTCTTTGGTGTGATCTAGATTTGGTTATAGCCACTATAACCATCCAAAAAGCTATAATAGGAATGTGTTGCGATGGTGTCCAACACTTGGTCCACAAATGGTAATAGAAAATTATCTTTAAAGTTTTTCATGTTTAAGAACTTGAAATCTATGCAAACTCTTTACTTTTCCTTTTTTCTTAATTATAATCATGAGTGGAAAACCCATTCAGTGTTCACAATTGGATATATGAACCTAACCTTAAGAAGTTGTTCCACTTCTTTCTTGATCACTTATTTAAGTTTGGGATTCAAACCTCTTTGTGGTTGCCTATTTGACTTGATGGAAGATTCTATGTAGATATGGTTTATGACCATAAAAATGTTTTTTACCATTTATTCATTACCTTCAGTAGCTTCTTTTTTTGATCTTAAGTAAGGTTAACATTAATGATTATTGGCTTTCCATTGTTAAGGAAAGCATTTTCTAGAGTTGTTGATAAAGCTTTTAGTTTAAGGGGCTCTTGTTTGTAGTGATCTGAGATTTCCAACTCCCCCTAATCCATTTCATTCTACATGTGAGAGAGTTGACTATGGAGTTGCTCCATGTCATCCAATGTAGGAACTTGTGAGACTCTCCAATGATTCCATGCATATTGTAGATTCAACTTGATGTTGCCATGTTAGCCACTAGGTACCTTCTCATTTTGTGATAGCTACATGAAGGTACCTTTGAATGACTACTATTTTAGCACACTAGTTGCATGCTTGGATAGATATACTTTTTATTGTCAATATTTTCTATGTGTAATGGAACCCTATGTTATTGTATGCGATGCACAGAATGTGCTTCTTCTCCATTTTTTCAAATTCATTTTTCTTGAAATTTTTTAAGGAAAGGTTTTTGATCCCCATCTTAGCATCTATGGTACTTAGTTAAACTTTTTTCATAATGATAGGGAAATCTCCCTTATAATTATCCACATGGATTACCTGAAAAATCTATTGGATAGAACCATCCACAAATAGTGGTCACAATGTCATCCACTAGCCCTAAGGGAACAGTGATTTTCTAATCCACAAGCTCCAATTTGATATTACTCTTTTTTAGAGGAGGCAAGTTCTAGGTCTTATACATTTCTTGGGATATTAAGTTTACTCAAGAACCTAAATCTAATAGAGCCTTATATGGATCATTAGCTACAATCTGTAAATAAATAAGGGGACTTCTAGTATTAGATCACTTCCTAGGAAGGTGGGTAGCCTTTATCCAATTAGTGATCATGGTGATCAACATAACAATGTGGACATTGGAGGTCTTTTAATTTGAAGGTTGCTCGAATGTACTTTCAGAGGTATATGAGGTAGGGTTAATAGCCACGGGTATCTACAAGGGTTTTGTGGGGTTGTTTGTTTGGAAGCATGGTATCTTGTGAGGTTACTATTCAAAACACTTATATAAATATTTTGCTCTAAGCTTATTGCCCTCACAACATTTCATTACTATGGATGTGGTGGAATTTTCCCTTGCATAGGTGGAGAAGGTGGTAAGGGAATGGTAGTTAATGGTGAATGGATTGGTGAGGAATATGAAGGAGGAAAAGAAAAAGAAGACTTACTTCTTAGAGAAGGTGCTCCATAATATTCCTAAGTATAGTAGTCATAAGAGAAGGATCCCTGGTTAGATGATCCATGAGGAGACACATGTTTATAAACATAATATCCATATGAATCTAGCTACTTGTATAGATACTAATGTTGTGGTGGTGGAATCCCCACAACTATGGATTTTTACACTACTAATATTGCTCCTAAGGTTGAGGAGGTGCTCCACTCAAATAATATGTTGTTTGGTGGAATTGTTGTCTATAGTTGTCTTGTGGATAACACAATCACCTAGGTGTTTACCTTTTTGCAAGTTTAGGATTTAATGCATACATTCCAGATTCTTACAAATGTGACAACATTGGATAACATCCATTAGGATGTTCATATTGGTAGATATCACATCTATCCTTATTCGTTTTAGTATTTGCAACCTCTTTGATCACTACAGCTTAACCCTTTTGCTAATGATAATCCCTTTCTACATCCTTCTTTCTAGTTATATCTTGATCACTAGTTGTTTACCTTTTGGTATATCAAAACCTTAAGAAAAATGGACAACATAGAGTGTTTTTTGTAAATGATGTGTTTATAGAACATAAATAAGAACTCTAAACAAAAATTAAGGACTAAAGGGAAATAAGATCTTCAACACAATGAAAAAGTAAAGACTTTATGAGCCAAGATGAAAGCATGAGTAAGCATGGTCTGAAATTGAAGACTACAAGCCAAATGAAGATGCCCCAAAGACTGAGAAGAGGATAAATTAATGAGATGACGCCTTAGAAACTAGATCCCTATAATTGCAAAAACATCTCTTAGAAATAGTAGATGTCTCTATTCCAAACAAGATGTCCCCCAGAGATGTTCCATAGAAGACATCCCATTATCTAGCAAGACATATCTCTCTAATAGAGGCTAATCTCAGATAGACATCCCAAATTCAAAGGAGATGTCCACAGTAGTTGTTGGGTAACTATTGCACAAATTGAAAGGATTTTTTAGAAACTCTAAGTATATAAGAAGATGTCAAATTCTTGGAAATTGAAAAAGCAATGTTCACATTAAAGCAATCATTGTCATATCTATGTGTTTGTATTCTTGTTCTTCACTATAACATCATTTTCTTGGTTGTATGTTGATTTGAGCTTCAATGACAAGGACTTGTAATTGCAATTACATTCTTTCATTGTAGCTTTCTCTTTTCCTTGATTGCCTTTCAAGGTTGATGTGCTTCTTGTGAGAAGGCATCCACATTGAGCTTATTGGGACCTTGCAGGGTTGAGTGGTTTTATAGTGTTAAAACACTCTAGAGTGGAGCTCAATTTTGTAAAGGTTGTGGGATCCTTGAAATCACATTCTGAAATTTTTGGGACCTTGTAGGGTTGAGTGGTTTTATAGCGATGAAACACTTTGGTGTGGAGTTCAGAGCTTGTACAAGGTGTTGTGCCCTTCAAAGCACATTTAATTGAGAAAAAAAGTTTGGAGGTGTGCATAGATTCTACCCTTTGAGTGTGGAGTACCCAAGTTAGGAAACCATATAGAATTTTGTATTTTTTTGTGGTAAGTACAATTTCAATTCGGAACTTATTCATCACCTCTTCTAAGTTCTTGATCCTTGAGTGGTATCAGAGCATGATGCTCTTACATTAGTCTTCAAATTTCAAGAGTGAACTATGGAGAGGACATTCTATACAAAGCCACCATTTTTTAATGAGTTTTATTTTTCTTACTAGAAGGCAAGGGTGCAAGGCTTCTTTGAGTCAATGGAGTTTGAGGTATGGGAGTCCATTCTTCAAGGGTATACATTGCCTATCGATAGCACAACAAAGGCCATCAAGTCACAAATAAGTAGACATTAGAAGAGATAGATAAGTTCATGTATAGTTCTAAAGCAAAAAATTATTTACATTTTGCATTAAATAAGTCTGAATTTAATATAGTAGCTAGAAGTAGAATAGTTAAAGAAATTTGGGAAACCTTAGAAGCTACCTATGAGGGCATGTGTATACTTAAACAATCAAAACTCTTGGTTTTGAAAAGTATGAAAAATATAAAATGATGAAAGGATAAAAGATAAAAGATTATTTTTCTAAAGAAAATGATCTAGTTGTAGCAAGTAGAGGTATAAGAAAGAACTTTCTTGAAAGTGATGTAATCATTAAAATGATTATACAACTACAACCTAAGTTTAGACCTAAGGTTACAGCTATGGAAGAAATCAGAGATTTTTTGGTCTTGAAATTTTAACTCCAAAGTGCTCTCATTGCTTATGAAATTAATCTCATAAGTAAAAGGGGCTATTAAGGAAAATCCCATTAACTCAAAATTAGCATTCAAAGAAAAGGAACCATATGAACAAGATATAAATAGTGAGGAGGAAATAACTCTTCTATCAAGAAGAGTTCAAAGGGTTCTAGCAGGAAATGGATGAAGCCTTAATCAAATGGATATAGGAAAAAATTTATCAAATTCTAATTTTAATACTTTTTCAATAAAATGTTGGGTATGTGGTGGAAGAGGCCATGTAGGCTCTAAATATCCTGGCAATAGTAAGCTATAATAAAAGAATAAGGTTGACATGGACATGAAGAATACTAACTTCTACACAAGTTGGGATGATGGAGAGAAAAGTAAAGAAGAGGTAGAGGATACTTCAAAAGATTCACATCTCATTTGTATAGTTCTCATAGATGACAATACCAACTTGTTGGATCATGATGATCAAATAGAAATAGAAGAAGAAAGGTATGACCTTTTGTGCAGTGATCTTTTACCTCTTCAAAATCTTTGTATACAATTAAAGAAAGAATTAAAGAAGAAAGATCATGATATCTCTTTATTGGATATGAAAGTTCTAGATATTACAAGAGAAACCTCAGACCTAATGGTTGAGAACAAAAACCTAACCATGTCCTATGAGCAAATAAAGAAAGAACTTGCAGATGCTAAACTTGTGAATGAAAGGCTTGTCAAAGGAAAAGAATCACTTTGAATAATTCTTGGGAAAGAAAGAAGTCCAAATGATAAAAGTGGACTAGGTTTCAATTACCAAGAACACGTATCTCCACAAAATGTATCCAAATAAGAAGTTTCTTCAAAGATTGAGGTAATAGCTAATACTACATTTAGCCAAAGAATAACTTCAAGGTTTAATAACTTTTAAAAGAGTATATTTTATTATCCTAATGAATTTGAACATAAATAATGGGCTTGTGATTTGAAGCATTATCATATAAACACCTAGACATATCACAAAACTCCTTGGTCCTGCCCAAATGTGTCTAGAAAGGTATTTATGCAGGCCAATAAGAGAATGGGGACAACTTAAAAGGACAAAAGTGTTAGAAAGATTTGGAGGGTCAAAAGGAAAGAAGAAGATTGTAGGAATAACCTCTTCAACCAATTTGTGAAGGGAAGCTAGTCATTGGAAATAGAAGAAGTGTGCATAAGAAGAGATACCTCAAAAGGTGGATCCCACTCTCAAGCTCCTTAGGCACCTTCATATTCTTCAGCAAGAAAGGTAAGTAGAGGTAATTTTTTAAGTTTAGTATAGCTCTTAAGATTATAATTCATGATAGCTATTTGTAATCCTTTTCTTGATGAATAGTAAATATTAGCCTTGATAATACATCTTCTTGAAGATGTCTTTCATGAGACATCTTCATGAGTAAATAGAAATCTATTAAGATATGTCTACTTCCTAAAGGAGATGCATACTTGTGTTTCTACTTGATGTGGAAGAGATGCCCACTTTCTTAATGAGAAATCTATATGTTATTTTTAGATGCAACATAGACATCTATCTTTCAAAGGTGACATCTATCTTTTTGTAAAAACCCTTATCGAGCATGATTATATAAATCAAAATCCTCATTTTTCATTCATTCTTCCATGTCCCAACATAGATGACTAGCACTTTATTAGTGAAACACAACTAAGAAAATGCATGTTGTAACTATGGCTCTTCATTGTGCCCCTAAACCCTCACACATATTACCCTCCCTACATCACCAGCACTGTAGATCTATAGAGGAGTATAATAAGGTTCTATAGTTTTAGGAGTGATGGAGCATCTAGATTGTGGAGTTGATTGTGGTGAACCCCCTTTTTTTGTTGCTTCCTTAGGCACACTTGTACACTTTCTAAATTTCTTTTATTTCTATTAAAATAAAGTTTACAATTCTGATTATTATGCAAAATAATTATATTTGTTTCATTTCATGCATTACTTGATACCAAATTTACTTTATTTTCATTTTTACATTACCCCTGTTGACACTTTGTAAGTCCTTGGGTGATCTATTGGATAGTCTAGGGTAGCCTATTTTTCATAGAGGCCCATGGGATTTGGGGTTAAACTAGTTTGCACTAGAATTTTTGGTTTTCCAGTAACTAAATTTTTTGGTGCTATAGTTTACCAGCATAAGAAGGAGGGCCTCCACCCAAATTTGGAATCCAAACATATTACCTATTTGACAATGTTTCCTACAAACCAAAACCTATGAAATGTTTTTTTTTTCTAAATTTTGTTAACACTTTGTTGTTGCAAAACCAATGCTGACACCCATCCCCCTTGCCAGCAAAACCTAGCATGGAGGTTGCAAAAATTGGATCTTTTGGAAAATTTCATAGCAGCTATTGGAAATTTCAAAGCTAGCATTGGTGTCCTGCAAAACCTTACCTCCCTTGCTATGAAAATTTTTCAACAAAACCAACGTTGGTAAGGTGCCAATACCAATACATTTCAAAAATCAAAATTTCCACTTTGTTCGTAGCCAAAAATCATACTTGTCAAAATTAGGTCCCCTAATGATATGAAGAGAGGTGTAAGATTTTTCATCCTATCCCCTTTTTCCCCCTTTCTCATCCCTAATGTTGGTGTTGTTGGCAACCCTAATGTGGTTGGGATTTGAGACCAAATGTTTTTTGCCTTTTCTCAAGTAAAGGGGTATCCCCCCTTCAACAACCACCTACACTTTATAGACCACAACCTTTGATAGTCATACTCCCTTTTTGAAATTTTGAAAATTCCATTTTCTAGAATTTTTATTTCCTCTATTAATAAAATATTTCATCTAGCAAAACTTTCAACATTTTCAACATGTTTTTTAGCCATTTGATCATGTTATCCTTTAAATTCACCAAGATAGTTGCTAGCCAATAGTTTGTTAGGGTCTGTGACCTCAAAGACCCCACCGTAACTGAATGTAGGTAATGCTTAAGGCTTAGGGGGTGAATTATTGATTTTTCAATCATAAACGAAGACCACTATAACTTCATTCATGCCAAGGTTCAAGCTAGCATGCTGATTCCAAGGATAGAAGTAGAGGTTAAAAAGGGAGTATGAGTTCATACATCATGATGGGAAGGAAAAACTTCCTTCATCATATGATAAGACACCCCTTACTGAAACCTATGCATCCATCCTATCTCAATTAATTGAGAGGGATATGGAGGACAAGAAGGCTTATTTGTACAAATAATAGGAAAAAGAGGATGAGTTCGAGGCTAAGTCCAAACATGAGAACATCATAGGGGGGGATTTTCCATTAAGAAACCCTTAAATCCACCTTGCCTACCTCAACCCCTTTTACCTCTTGCATGGGGTATGCCACTCAACCTTTGTCTTCCCCTTACCCAACCATGTTTGGGCTAGCACTTGTTATCGAAGTGTACTAAACAAAATTAGAGCTATAGTATACAACCTTCCATTCCTCCATGTTGTTTATCATATAGCCTTAGTCAGTGTGATCATCATTGATGGTTTTCACCACCACCAACCCCTTACGTACCCAGATGGGACCCACCATGGGACCTAAAGCAACCTAGTGGTCACATACCCATTTTATCCTAGTTGTGCCCCAGATATTGGTACAAACATTGTTTAGTCCACTTTCCATCTTGATAACCTCTTTCCTTTATGGTGCAACCTATTGTGAGGCCACAAGCCTCCCAATGCATACCATAGCATTTTGTGCAGAGCGCACAACTAATATGGGCATCCTAAGGACTAGATCAATCTTTTCAAATGATCCAAGACCTAACCAAAGAGTTAAGGAGGCTTAAAGCCTCCACATTCTAGACCATTAAGATCATGGATGTCTATCAATATGATCCCATTAGTCCTACAATCTTACAAATAACCCTTTCCCTTGGTGTCTTGATACCATAGTTCACCAAGTACAACAATGAAGGTGACCCCAACTCTCACCTCATAACCTTTCACTTTGAGTGCTTGTTATTACAAGCCTGGTTGCATACTAAAATGAGAATATTCCCTATGTCCCTTATGGAAAAGACCCTTGACTAGTATTGTGCCCTACCAAGAGGATCTATATCCTCATTAGAAGACTTGACTTTTTTGTTTGTTAACCACTTCAAGTACAACATGAAGCCTAATACCACCCTTGATCAATTAATGAAGGTTAAGTAATAACCCCCTAAATCAGTGTAAAATTTCATCCAATGATGGAATGCTTTTCCCATTAAAATACTAGAACCAATAGTTGAAACCAAAATTTTAGCTATTTTCAAAGGGGTTGCTAACAATTTTATCAAGTTGAAATTATACTATCTTGATTCATGATCACTAAGTCAGACATTTTCCAAAACCAAAAACATAGAGGATGCTACATAGGCTAGCCACAACACTACCTACATGGCACATAAAAACTAGCATGCATGAAAGGATAAAGAGAGGGAAAGGTAAAACAATGTGGTGGTGGCTACCATAATGAAAGAAAATAGAATAACTAACAAGGTTCAAGAAGTAACTAACCCAAGGCCCTTTCTAATAATAATAACAACCAACCCTCAACATTTGGGGCCATCACATCAATTTCTTTGAGGCCAAAATTTCAGCAAAAGGACCAAACCAAATATACTAGGCTACCTCTGAAACCATCTAAACTCTTGAACCAACTATTGAAGAGTGGCAAGATACAGTACAAGTAGATGACCAAAAATGCTTGAAAGAGGTATGAGAGGCTATGTGAGATAGTCAAAAACCTCACTTGAGAAACCAAGGATGATCCTCAGGTGCCTAAGTAATTTAAGCTTGACCACTTTTGCCACTATCATCAATTGCTAGGTCATGACATTGAATTTTTTCTTGCATTAAAGGATGACCTGTAAAAGATGATAAATAGAGATGAGCTACTTCTTGATTCTTCTAACCCAGTTAGGCCTCAAAACTAGTTGATGCATGTGTACAAAGATCATTTGAATACTAATAATAGCCCATACACCATAGCGGCATTCAACATTAACCATGACCTAAGGCTTGTGAGACAAACATTCATGATTCGTGTACCTCCTCACAACGAAAGGGATCCTTCAACTCCCACTAGTTCAAGGTTCTCTTCTTTTTTTTGTAAAGATTCTATTACCAATGCCCTCCAAGGAACTTTTTGTGATTAAGGTACCTACCCCTCCTACTACAACCAAGTTTGGTTGTCCAACCAAACAATGACTTCCTTTGGTGGCTAATGCCATGGCCTCTTCCTTCCAAATAATCAAAAATGACCAAAAAACCCCAACTAAGTAAAGGAAGAAGCCTACGTAAAAGCCCAAGAACAAAAATGATAAGTAGACCAAGGCATGGAAGGAAGTGGACCCACTGAAGCCCACTTTCATATCATCTATTTCCATTACCTCCACAACCTAGGCTACTTCAACTAGTGAACCCCAGGAGGACCCTAAACCCAAAATAGAAAGGAAGAGAGGAGAAGCTGCAATAATAGCGAAACATGAAGTACACATTTTTGGCCACATGGAGGATGTCAAGAACAACAAGCCCATGTCCAACAACAAATACTTCCTAAATGTGATGGATTACGTTAAACAATCATTGAAACAAACAAATACAATCCTCAACTTTTATAACCTAGTCATGACCTTTACTATATACCATGAAGTGCTAGTTAAGATGTTGACTTCCATTCTCATTAGTGAGGACATCCCTGCTAATGAAGAATCCATCCATGTGGTGATTTTTTTGTCTTCACCTAGGGAAATAAAGTCAACATTTCTAGTGTTTTGCGATAGAAAAATCAAAATTAGTCCTCAAAATGGTGAGGTGTTCAGACCTTCCCTCTTTATAACCATTTGGATAGGATAATACAAAGTGCATAGAGTGCACATGGATGATGGGGCTGAAAAAAATTTCATTCCTTATACCATAGTCAAGTATTTAGTCCTAACTTAATATATACAAGATACACCAACATCAAATCTCAAATCCTTCAATGGATCGTAGTTTGTTATCAAGGGGTCTATCTCCTTAGACTTTGTAGAAGGGAAGCAATTCCTCTCAACTGCTTTCTTAGTGGTGGATCAAAAATTAGGGTTCAACCTCATCCTAGGAAGGCCTTGGCTAGCTCAATTATGAGTTATGTCTTTTCCCACCCACTAAAAAATTCACCTACCTTATGAGAAAGGTGAAATTATCATCTATGGTGATAGCATGATTCCCCTAGTAGATAACAATGTAGACATAGAGTAGGGGTCAAAAGTGGAGTCTCAAGAAGAAACTCCTAGCCACAAATTTAAGCAAACAGATCGGGTAGAGAAGGCCAAAAACAATAATGATGGAGTAAGGAATATGCTATGGGGAGAGCTCCCCTTTAGCATCATTAGTGAAGGGGATGGGGAATACAAACTTGTTCAAAATAGGCTATATATGTTTCCTAGTCTCTCAAAAATTAAGAAGCATTTGTGTAAGTGATGTATGCCCACGATCCTCTTACCCTATGTACTCATAGCCAATGTAGCCATCTATACCTATGGCCTATTAGCCTAGTTTACATGTTGCCCATTTATGTCATCTTGTTTACTTTATGTTAAGCTTTACTATGCATGTAACCTAAGAGTTTATCTTTGTTTACATATTTATTTATGAAAACCTTTTCTCTTCTCTTTTAGTACGATATACACAAAAAACCTCATAAAAACTTTAAACAAGAAAACCCATAAAAATTTGATAACATAAAATAGACAAAAATATATATCTCCTTTTGTTTGATGTATGGCTTACCATGAACTAAAATTGAAAAGAACATAAGGCTCACCATGGCCTAAAACTAGCAAGAGACCTTCTGACTTATTTTTGTTTTAGCTTATAAGTTTATTACCTAATCGTTTTAACCTTTTTACAATGTTATAATTGAGATAGCCAACGTAGCCTAAAATAAAATTTATAACATAAAATTGTTTTACCATAATATGAATAAGACCATAACACTAGAATAATATAGCCAAAACTAAAACTTCAAAATAAAATTAAAATGTTTATAACATAAATAGCCATGTCCACACTATGTGGCAAAATGTTCAAATAATAAACAATAAATATGAATTGTCCATAATCAAAACCTTGGCTAACACTAGCTATCACAACAAACAACATAAACATCAATGGTGATCAACAAGAAACAACTGAAAGTAGGTAGCTGGTGATGCTAAGGGGCATCTAGAGAAGGAAGTGGTGGATCATCTATACCCTCATCATTGGGGTCACCGATATCACCTAGTGCCTATAATATAACAACATAAGACCAATTAGTAATCAACCATAACAAAAACAAGCAAATAACTTAAGTAAGACTTAAACAACATAAAACCAAATAAAAACAATCACACCTATGGGGAATATAGCTTTATGAATTCTGGAGGAAGATGTTGATGAATAGCCTCCAATAAATGGAGGATTTGGTCCTCTATCATGTGTGCCCAATCCACATCCTTAAGATTAATTGACTATGTTGTTCTCATTGATGTCTATCCATGTGGATTGCTCTCATGACATTGTGGTAGTAGAAACCTCATCCATAGCCATGACTACTTGAGTAGGAGATTCAGTTACCATAAGAGTACCTTCAAAGAGTTTGTAGGTACTTTTGACTTGAATCCCCTTTATGAATAGCTCCATCTTGTATTATTCAGTAGTCTCCTTAAGCCACTTTAGATATGCTTTGTGATCAACCTTGTATTTTTTCTTATGATCTTTTTGTCCCTGACCCCACTCTAGGACCTAGGCATAATAATCTTTCCAATCCTTGGCTTTGTGGAAGATGAAGTCCATCTATATCTAATGATTTGTCATCTCCCTAGCAAGGGCAACCTTGTCATGGATGGCATTCTAGTAGTAGGTCCACCTGATATCCTTAGTTCATATGTTTTTAGTGTTAGCCACTTGGGCTTCTAGAAAGGCCTTACAATCATATGGGCTTACCTTTTGTTCTCCTCCTTTGAGACCACAACTTGCTCCCATAGGAATTCATTGGACCTTTGGAACTCCCATGAAGTTTTTGCACATGAAATTGCAAGATTAATGGAAGTTTCATATAGCTTCTGTGGTACATTTTCAACATCAAGAGGGAGCTTTGCTAAGGTGTCGATCTCCATGTCATGACTGGGATCCCACACAACTATAGGCACTATAAACAATATAACTCTAAAATATACCCATAAGCATAATATACAACAGGAATATCCATAAGCAAAAAATTATAATCAAATATACCTCTAGAAACCAAATAAACTAAATAAAACCATAAATCAAAGTTCTTACTGATTACGGAAGCAACTTGTTGCAACCAGTCAATGATGTCCTTAATCACTCTATGCATGAACTCCATTTTGTCTAGAACCTCTACCCATGGTTTCATTGTGAAAAATAATGGTAGAGGCTTCTACCTAGGGATAAAGAACTACAACAAGAATAAAAATCATCAAATAGTTAGAACAAAAACTAAACATAAAATCATAAACTATAATGAACAATACTAAGGTATGTGCATGTCAGGCTTCTCCTCCTCTAGGATGACGATGGAGATTTCCCTTGGCAATGGCTCATCAAACAAGGCATATAGGTTGTCCAACACCATGTTGGCCAACCCCTCCTTCTCATGCTTCTATGGTTAAGCCTCCTTTGCATGCCTCTACTCCTCCTCAACTATGGTAGCTTGGGCTACCATGTTCTGTTAGTTGTTTGCAAAGACAGTAAACCAAGAACATTAAAACAACTTAGCAAAACAACCTTACAACCTTATAACTTTAGAACTCAAAGCATAGAAAAAAATATAGAAAATAGTTAACAATGTACTGGTAACCACATGATGAGTCTTGCCAAGCTTAAGCATGAACCTTCTCTTAGAAGGTTGCTTGATTGTTGATGTTTCTTCCTCCACCATGGGCCACTTCAACTTTGCTTTGGATACCTTGTTAGCCTCAAAAGACAACTCATTGGCCCTCTTGATGTTAGATTGATCAACATGAGCCTTAACCCCTGTGCTATTAGGGAAAATACACTATCTATCACTAACTCCCTTAGTGGTTATAAATAGCTAGTTCCTAACATTCTCCGGTGGGTTCTAGGCCTTCATGATTGTATAAATGTGCTTTATCCAAGGCCTAGAAAATTGGGATAGGTGTACCCATCACCCATTTCTCATCGCCATCAAGAACTCTATGAATCTATTCAAATATACCACAAATAATACATATTACATATGGCATATTGTGGAGACATCCTCATGGAGTTTGAGAATTTCCTCACACAACCTAGTGGTCAAGTGAGCAATCCAGTTAAACAAAGCACCTTCTCCTAGGACCTTCATCATGTTCCATGCCTGGGAAATACCAATCACCTTCTTCTATGACAATAGCTAAGGGAAGGCATGGGATCAAAATAATGGATAGGCCTTCCTAGATTTTGACACTTGTAAATCATCCATGAGTAATCTAGAATGGTTGTGAAAAGTACTTGACCATGCCTCCACCTCCTCATGATGGTCTGCCTTCTTAGTTAATTTAGTGTAAACCTTCATCCCTTTAATGGAAACACCAAAAAGCTCATAGAAGGTAGCCTTGTTAATGAAAAAGGTGATTGGTAAATTATGTACCTTGGCTATGAATGTATTGGCCCCTTCATCAAAGGAATTAATAATGTTCATCATCTCAACTATAGGAATGGTTGGGGTAGGTTCCATGACAAGATTAAGCAAACCTACATGAGCAATCCATGCTTGAATATTCCTAGGCACCTATTCCCTCAACCAACATTTCCCTAATTCCATCTCATCAAATTTCAAGATGAGAGTTTCCTTAGCACATGTTGAAATAACCAAGGTGATTTTGGAAGAGGTGGAAGCCCTTACAAGACAACAAAAAACAACCTATTAGCTAAGGCATGAATCCATCGTCTATAACCAAGATACAACAAGAATGATAGATTACAATCATTAGAACACTTAGAACTAAAATAGCCTAAAATCATATAACTATAGAAATGCTATAAGAGCTTAGCTAAAATCATATTCTTCTTACCTTTCTTCTTCTGACTAGGTGAGGGTTGTGTGGTGGTCCTAGCATTAGTGTCTGGTATTGGAAGGTGTTTTAGGGTCACCCACCAATTGTGGGCCATTTCAATGGCCACACACCTCTTGAAGTCTAAGGCAAGGACTTGGGTTTATTTATCAAACTCACCCTTCAATTGGTCAACCACTATGTTTCTAATTTTAGGGCCTTGGGTATATACACCCATCGTAGTCTGAGCTACCTCCAAGGTTTGGTCATTCCTGACTAGGCCTTTTTCGTTAACCCTATACCTATAAGATGTTTAGCATTCGAAACATTATAAATTCAAATGCTAGAAGGAATTTAGGTATAAAAAATTAAAATCAAAATAAATAATACATCACAACCATACTTACCCATCCAAATGGTACACTATGCCAAGGGGATTCTAGAGTAATGTGTGGGTCCTGTGCACCACCATTAGAGTATTATCAGCATTATACTAAGAAAACTCTAGCATGCTCTTAATTTGGGATAGCTTATGGGTCCCTTGGATGCCTCTTCTATCATACACCTTTGCTTTCATGTGCATCTCAGGATCATCTATTATGAGTTTAACGATCATGTTGGATGACTACAGTAGTAGGGTCTCCACTATGATTTCAGTTGTATATTCAATTAAGTGTGACCACATCATCATACTAAATTTCTACAAAAGGTAGTCAAGAAATTTCATTTCCCATATTTGGAACCATATAGAACCTTTCTCTAAGACCATATTGATGGGGGGAGTTTTGGGTTTTGGAATATTGACATAGCATAGTATCCCCACCAGCTCCACCACCATCAAAATGGGTTTAAGGAAAGCCCTGCATGGGAAACAACATACACTGTTAGAACCATATTCATAACACTTAGAAAAAAATTAGCAAAACTAGTAACAACAAAAATCACAACCAAGTATAACAACAACTTGACAATACTTTAAATTTCTTGGAGATTTGGCCAAAAATCCTAGTTAGTGGTGAAACTAGCCACCATAAAAACTCTAGGGTGTTAGTCAAAATTCCTTCAAAAATTAAAAAATAAAAATTCTCATCCCCTATACAACCATTAGAAATTATAATTAGGACATAACAACATTTAAATTATTAACCAAGGCTTGAAACACATCATGCCAAACCATGCCTAAGTTTAAACACTCATACAACAACACTTAGATCTACAAAAATGGCCATAGGAGATCACTAGTAAAAAATAGAAACATTTTCTTAAAATTCTTGAAAAAAAATTTACACCCCTTATAACATCCCTATTATTCCCAAAGGAATTGGACATTGAAAAGAAAAATCATTTAGTGTGTCAACGTTGCCCAACTCCAAAGGGTAAAATCACTAAAGCCTAAAAACACTAATTTGCATGACCGTACACAAAAAATTACTAAAAATCAAGACCTACGCATCCATGAATGTTAGAAACCTTAAATCAAGACCTATTCATCCATGACTAGAAAACATGAAAATCCATCACTACTTTTTTCAAAAACTATTCATGAACTTCTATGAAAAATTGAAAATGACATGAAAACACAACCGAATGACATGACTAAAAGATTCATTAAAATTAATTACAACTCCAAATCTAACCAAACCATAGCAATTTAAAACCTAAAATTAATACTAAAAACCAAAAACCTTAAAAATTGACAATCGAAAGTAAGGTTTCTTTTCTACCTAAAATAGCAAAAAACACATGAAAATTGACAAAAACATAATTTAAAATAGCCATGAATCAAAATCCAAATAACCAAGAAACACTAAAAACATATGAAACCCATCAAATAACAAGCTAGGATTATCTCAAAATCAAATTTTAGCTACCACAATAGTCTAGATCTAAGAAAATGCCCACATTCTAGACTAGGAAAACTAGAGAAAATGGCCAGAAACACATGAAAATGGCTAGTAATGGCCTACCTTGGAATGATGGGTAGGGATCCTTGCCCTATCATGGGCTATGGGAGATGAGAGATGCCCTTAGATATAGCATCTACATCCTCCAAGACTAGAGTTTTTCTACTGTTCCCTCTTTTCTTCATGGTGTCTATAAACAACATTGAAAAAACCTTGATAATTTTGTAGATCTGGCCTACAACGCTACCTAAAGGGACTCCTTGATTAATAAAATTGAGGATTGAGAGGTGTTTTGAGCAAGAGTCTCTACTAGGAGCTCTTATCAATGTGTTGTGGGAGAAGAATGAGTGGTGTGATTGATCTTTTTTGGCAAAATGATCATAAAAAACTTGATCTAAACCTAAGCACCCCCTTGACATCTCCATTACCAAGTCTAGAAACTGAAACTCATGATGCACTAGAAGTTTCATGGGAAGAAATTCCAACCAGTGCTAGGATGGTGGGAGTTACATTCAAGATTCAAAAATTTGAAATTTTGGTGCGCCCCACTAGCTACCTCCCAAGTAAAGTGGGTTTCAAGCCTTGACACCTCTTCTATGTTGGGTGATGAGTGGTGAGGTACCCCTACACTCAACCATATGAATATGAGTGTTTCACGCATCATCCAGTCAAACTCCGTAGACAAGGTAGTTGTGGTATCCAAACAGTTACTCATAGGTCATAGTTTGTTGTCTTCCCACCTAGACTAGTATTAGCTTTGTCACATATCTTTTAGTCTAGAGTGAGGTGTATGCTGTGTTCTACACCAGTACTACTCCTGAGTGTGATGGAACATAATATTAATTAAACTAAAAGAGAGGGAGAGAGAGAGAATCTAACTAGCCTAAGTGTGATGAGTATCCATTCCTTAATCATCTGCACACATCTTGGACCTTGTGCATGACTACCACTAGGATTACCAAGTGCATGGCCTAAGTACGCTACTGGGTTACCAAGTAATCACACTTGAAAGCTCTTGATTAAGTCATACTAATTTTGCGTTACTAGGAGATAAGGGTGAAGAGATATTAACTAGGAAAGTAGTAAATAACAATTAAATAAATAATTAAGCTAAGTGGATGTTGCAATGATGAGGTAATATCAATCTTTATTGCCAATCATGTGTGTGTCCAAGTATGTCACACTCGAATAAGGATGTCATACAATTACAATCACCACATTGTGAGCATGCACTAGGAGGAAAGGGTTGAGAGGAATCTAAACTTTAAAACTTACAATAAAATCCAAAGACTCCAAAAGGCCCCTTCTAAATCTACATACTTCTTATTTATAGATGGGGAAGCAAGCTACGATATCGCATATGCAATATCATGTCTAGGCTGTGATATCACATCTGCGATATCGCAACCAACAAATTCATGATTCATCATACCCCCATGACTAAGTGAAAACTTGTCCTTGAGTTAAAGTGAGAACAAGCTCCATTGATTACATAGTGGATAGGTATGGGATTATTGACCGATGAGAATGGGTTCATGCTATAGTGCAAAATTAAAAAAAATTGAGACACAACACAGAGAATGCAAAAGAAAATCCTACAGCTACAAAATTGATGGAACTCATGTAGTTCCTGGTGGCAGTGGCTCCTCCATGGGTGCTTTTCCTTTGTCTTGTGCTCTGGGTCATGGAATGTGATGGTGTTGAATTATGGCCTAGAGTTTCTCCTCTTCGGTTGAGGGATCTTGTGTTGTCCATGCTAATGTTTTGATGTTTTATGAAGTCAGCACCTCCCATGGGCAGGGTAGTTGCGGAATCATTTGATTTTCCTTGACATACCAAGCCACAAACACTCATCATTCCTCTTCATAGGCTCTGGATTTATCTCTGTATTCTTGAAAATATGCAAGCTATCGAGCCAAGTCTATTGTGATACCTTTTTTTCCATGGTAGCTTTCTTTAACCACCTCAAGTTTAGAATTTGCAACCTCCATTTTTGCAATATCTTCTTATGTTCTGCAAATTCTGTTTCATATTTGATGTAGGTGGTGGCTACTTGTTGCTCAAGCTCCATTCTTAGGTGCCTTGTTGTTAACATGGCAAGGTTGGCATACCATAGGTTTGCTAACTCCATGTATTCTGTAAGGTCCTGGATCTATAGGTCTTAGTTCTTAACTTCTGCTTGGTGGGCAAATGCATATGTGTCCAATATGGCCCGCTAGTCATTGTGTTGAGCACTGATAGCATTGATGTGGGCCTTGGCCATATGGATCTCCTTCTCAATGATATGTTTATACATCCCCACCTAGTTCCAAAAGTGGTCCTTTATCTTTTCATGTAATTTAGCCTCATTTTGCCATATTCTTATTTCAATAGCCATCTTCTAACGGATGGCATGTACCTCCTCCATTGAGAGGGTTCAATTTTCCTTGGCTAAACGGTTCATGTCTTGGTTGACCCTGATGAGTTGTTCTCGCAATTATTGGAAATTTTCTTTAAGAACATTCTTTTTCTTTTCCATAGAGGTCAAATGAAGGTTATCAACAATAAGCTACTTGTTTTCCTCTTTTAAGGCCTTGAGTGCCTTGGTATGCACGTAAGTTTGCACCTGTGTTGCAGAGGCATCCCAAACATCTTTCTCTTTTTCTTTTGTCACCTTCTTATTCTTTGTCAATAACTTGGTCAGTTGCTCAGTTTTGAAGGTGTCCAGCTAGTCTACAAGAATAAATTGGGAAGAATCTTATTCTGCTACTTGTAGGATCACGAGCCTTTGTTGCAGTATTTGCACCTCTACTTCTGCATGCTCAACCCTCATATTTATCAAGACTAACTTTCCCTTGGTGGAAATGAGATCTGATTGAAGTGTCATAACATCCTAAGGAATGTCAAATAGGGACATCATTACTTGTCCTATTTGTAGTAATCAATCAAATACATCCTCATGTTTCATAGGAGTCATTGAGGTTCCGGCCACAAATTGAGCATCTCGTGCTCCTGTAAGATTTACTGGTGGCACAACAAGTACATTGAATGATTCCTTAATGTGGTCTATGACCACTTCTGTAGCTCCTGTTGCATGACCACCACTATGGCCCCTTCACCAGTTTCTAATTACACTTGAAAAGATGTAGTGTTTCTTGAGATCTATTGTGACCAAGTGCTCTCCCCTCCTCCTGTATGGATGGACACTTCACCCCTTGCATGATCCAAAGAAACCATGGGTTGTATGACATCATCGATAATGCAGAAGATATTTTCATCATTATGACTTCCCCAACTAACCGTCTTAGTGATGGCCCTGAGATGGCTCATCAACAGTCTATAATCTTGCAGTAGTGGCGGTTGATCCTGCTGGCTCATGCTAGACCCTGCTTCTTGTTGTTGGCTAGGTCCTATTCTTGGAAGTTGGCTGGGTCCTACAAGTTGAGTTGCAATTGGCCCTACTATTTTTTACTCTTCTTGTTCCTATCCCAGCATCTCACCAGTGATTTTCCTTACAACTAGTGGCTTTAGTAGTTCAGCATATGAAGAATTTTTGTCTTTGTGAAGGACATCATTGGTGTATCCTCTAATACCAGCATGTCGACACAGCTTCCTAATGAGACAAGGGAAGGGTAATGAAAGCTTCCCTTTCTTTTGTTCTTCAAACCACCTCAAGATCTTTGTAAAATATAGATGAGATATGTTAGCATTAACCTTTCCCATCAACACTGCACATCATCTAGCCGCATATGTTGAAATTCTTTTTAAGATCTTTGTGGGGAAGAGATGATAGGTTCCCATTTTAGAGTAGATCCTTTCTTCCATCATCAACTCCCCAAACATCTTATCTTCCTTGCCATATGTCCTTTCCAACCAAACTTTTTGTGCATCAGGGTCTGAATGGGTAGACAACTGAGCAACTTTTGGCCCTGTATTTAGAAGGTTTAATACTTTCGAAATGGCTTGAACAAAGAAATCGACTGTTACACCACAAATGTTAACTGTGGTTCCTTGTTCCTTATTGTGCCAAAATTGGTACATTTCCCCTAAGTACCAAGCATGGTTTTCAGAGAGAATAGGCCATAATGGGCACCCTTTGAGGTGATCCCTAATAGACTCCAAAGAAAATTTTGCAAAAGATTCAAAATTTAATTCCACAATCACTGCAATGAATATGGACCTTTTATGGATAGCCTAAACACAATCCTTGGGCAATGTGAGATGTTGTCCCTATTTAGGCACTGCAGCAGCTCCTCCTTCCACCTGCCTTGATTGTACAGTAGTAGGATCCTCTTGGTGGATGCTAAATAATTATTCTTCCTACTTTACATGTTGTCTGGTAGGAACTTTTCCTTCACCTCTCCTAAGTTGTTTACTCCCACCTTGAGTAGAACCATCCTGTTGCTTACGTTTTGGGGCCATCTGCAAACACATGGGCCCATTTTTAGTAAGGTTTTTACCAAAGTTAGGTTATACCTTACTTCTTGCCTTAATGAATTTTTTTTATCTCCATGTAATGTTTCTTGAAAGATTATAATATTTAATCCTTTTTGCTTAGGTGGATTCCATTTCTAGTTTCTCGATATAACTAAGGGGATGAAATTATTTTTGGCACATTTATCCTTAATTTCATAGCTAATTACCCTTGATAAAGTCCTTAAGGCGATGATAAATTTCAAAAAATTTATGCACTATTTGGTGTGTGCCATTCCCCCACAACTGATCTGAACACTCTGAGTTCAAGTAGGTTCAAACAAAAGGAAAATCGAAGAACCAGCAAGTGAGTTATGGATATGAAAGAAATGGACACACAATCACAAGTCATAGAGAGAAATTTAAAAAAATCCCCCACATGAATAGTTGAAAATGATTTTAAGTAGCACCCAGGAGGGTTATATATATATATATTTTTATTCCATGATATCGTGTACGTGATATCGCTGACGCGATATCGTGTCGCATACGCAATATCATGGCCTATCGATATTAGGGCACAATTAAGAATACCAAAGTTTTAAGATTTTCTTGAAATTGCAATGGAAGAGAAGGAAATGTGGAAAAGGAAAAGAACATTGTTGAAGATATGTTGATGGTAATAAATGGTATGTGGAAGGTGTGTTATGAGTGCAAATTACAAATATTACGCAAGTGGGTCCTCCCCAAAGCAGGTTCCAGCCTATAATGCCCTTGCGTAACCACAATTAAAGTGTCCATGGGCACTAGAAGGGTTAAATGTAATCCACACTAGTTCCACAAAATACACACATGTAAGTATCACTGGAATGAGGTAAGACATTCTATGCTACACAAGACATGAGTTACAATTCCATGAATAGTGACATGGGACAAACTATAGAAGGGATTGTAGAAATTGCGACATGAGGTAATTGACCCAGGGCACAATGAACCCTGTGTGTAAAGCATGATTAATGTGTCATTAACCCATTGTTCCAAGATCAGGACCAAGTCCATTCCTCTGAGCAGTGACACCGCATTGTTTTATCCCATGATGAGTAACTATGAGAGTACTAGAACAACAAGGCATACGATCACTTGGCATTTTGTTCAAGGAAGGAGTGATTTTTGCTTTGTGGCACTTTCTTTGTTTTGTTGTGTTTTTTTTTATTTTTCTTTTGATTGCTGAATCCAGAGAAGCTTCCAACCTTTAGGCATGGGTGCATGTCTTTTTAGTAGGAACCCCTAGAACAACATTTGATTTTTGAGTGCCTTTTGATTACTCTTACTCCCATTTTGTGTTAGATCTACAAGGATCTTAGTACAACCACGTTGCATGATAACTCTCACAGATGCCACCAAAGAGAATCTACAAGTCCCCTTGATGTCACACCCTAATCATTCCCTCTTGATCCATCCTTCTTTATTCTGGGTACAATGAATATCACTATACCCTCAACAAAACCTCTTATTTGTAGAATGGATGAGTGGGTGTAGTGGGCTCACTATCCAAATAATTGATCACTTGAAACTCGATAACATAGAACACACCTCAACTAACGAGCCACATGAGTGTCTTATTCATAGATGAGATTACTTATAAAAAGATAAAAAGACAAAAAGACAAAAAGATAAAACAAGAAATTGCAAAATGAAAAATTGGAAGACAAAAAATTGTAAAATTAAAGAAAATAAAAAATATTTATTAATTGTGCTTGTTATTAGAATGGGGGATATCCCCCATAACTAAATGGTTGAGCATGGCAAGGATTAATAGCTGAAAGATGAGGATCCTTGCATGTTGGAAATGTTGAAACTTGGTCATACTTACCCCATTGGGGTTCACACACCTGATTATAGTAAGCATAGTAGGGCAATTTATAAGATGTGGTTCCTGGATAAAGAGTTGATGCAATATGATACTTGAGATCGTAAGATGGTATGCAAGGATCGAGATGTCGTCCTCCATGGCTATATTCATTGGGCCGTATGCTTGTTGGAGTGTTAATTGATGGCCCTAATGAAGTGCCATGAGGCATTGGGTTCAAAGAGAAGGATGCACCACAATGTTGGGCTTGTGATGAGTTGGAGAATGTAGTGGCCTTGAAACTATGTTGTCCCTTCCTACGGTCACTTCTAAAGAAGGGATGCCTTTGATGTTGAGGAGGTCTCTCACTGCTATTGGCAATAGTAGCACAAGTAAAGTTCATGGGTTGCTATGGTGCAAACACTTCAGGAACAGTTGGTGATGATGTAGAAGGAGAAAAAGGATGAGAATGTTGAAATTTAGGAGAAGTGTAAGGTACACAAGGCAATGGTTGTGTTAAGAAAATGGGTTGATAGTATTGAGGAGAATGATAATGTGGAAAGGTAGAGTATGTTGACCCAGTTGGGGAAATAGGATGTTGGACTAGATAAGTATTCATATTTGGATGATATGAAGGGTGTTTCTAGTTTAGGGATGGCTTCCCCCATGATTGGGATTGTTGCCACTGTGATCGAACATAGTATCTCTATATGAACTCTGGGTGTAACATGCTTCCCCAATGCTCATATAAATGTAACAAGATTGGGCATTGGCCCTTGGGGTGATCATATAGGAAAATGTTGCATTCATACATGTGATTGACAGTTGATCTCTTATTTTCCTCATCCCTTCTTTCTGATTGTCCAATGATATTTTGTCCTACTTCTTGGGTTGTCAAAACTCTATCTCCAATAATATCAATATATTCTCCACACTTTTCATGCGTCCATTCCAACATCTTATTGATCTTTGCCTCAATTTCTTCTAATGATTGTTATACCAGAAAAGATGGTTCTTATTCCTTGATATAGGTTGATTTCTCATTTTTGTGATTATGGACCTCTATTAAGTTGAGATTTTGGTCCCATTGATGTTTTTCAACACTCTCCCATCTAGCCATTTCTCCTTCTTCTTTTGGCACTAGCTTAATAAGCTCTTGGAATTGATGGGTTCATAGTTTGTATAGTTGACCTTGGGCATACATCCCTAGGGTCTCTCTTGTTTCATCATGAATCCCATCAATGATATCGTACATTAGCCTTTCCTTGGAGAACCCATGGCTTGGACAGTTTAACAATGCATAATATCTTTCTAAGGCCATATCCAAGGGTTCATCTTGTGCTTGTTTCCACTCTTGGATTTGTTTCCTCAAGGTTGACACTCTTGTGTAGGTTTGAGATCTTTCTTTAAAGATTTCTACCATTGTTGGCCAACGTTGTATCAAATTTTTTTTAATGATCTATACCATACTTTTGCTTGGACAATGAGTGTCATCGGAAAGAGCTTGAGTTTTTGCCAACCATTATCAATGTTTTTCCATGCACAGGCATCGTAGAAGTCTTATAAATGTTGTTGTGGGTCTAAGTCATAGCCTCTTGAGAATTTGAAAAAGTTGTTTAAATTGAGCCTAGGTAGATGGCTCTCTTTATGATGCCTACAAGAGATTCGAACAGCCTCTTGTATTTGTGTTAGGTTTGTAGTGGCCAGTAGGGGTTCATCATCATCAAGTAAGTTATGCTTTCACATGTTGTGATGATTTTTCTTTCACTTATGTTTATAAGAAACCCCTACTTCGGATTGCGTACTCCAATCTTCATTGTCATATAATTTTTTGGTTCTCCAATGAACTACCTCACTAGATGTGGAATTATCATAGTCTTGTAGGAGAGGCATGATTGTGGAATTATGTATGAATTTGTATGTGACTTTTTATAATTATTTCTTCCTCAAAGATATATCATTAATTCCTATACAACAACCTTATATGATATAACTAATCTAGATAACTACCACCATCTCCAACAACGGCACCAATGATGAGTGGCAAGGTACCCCTACACTCAACCATACGAATATGAGCATTTCACGCATGATCTGGTTGAACTCCAAAAATGGGCTAGTTATGGTATCCAGACAGTTACTCATAGGTTGTAGTTTTGGTTTAGTCTAGAGTGAGGTGTATGATGTGTTCTACACTAGTACTACTCCTGAGTGTGATGGAAAATAATATTAATTAAACTAGGAGAGAGGGAGAGAGAGAGAATCTAACTAGCCTAAGTGCAATGAGTATCTATTCCTTAGTCATCTATACACATCTTGAACCTCATGAAAGACTACCACTAGGATTACAAACTGCATGTCCTAAGTACACTATTGGATTACCAAGTAATCACACTTGAATGCTCGTGGTTAAGTCATACTCATTCCATGTTACTAGGAGTTAAGAGTGAAGATATATTAACTAGGAAAGTAGTAAATAACAATTAAATAAATAATTAATCTAAGTGGATGCTGCAATGATGAGGTAATCTAGATCTTTATTGCCAGTCATATGCATGTCTAAGTACGTCACACTCAAATAAGGATGTTGTACAATTACAATCACCACACTACGGGCATGCACTTGGAGAAAAGGGTTGAGATGAATCTAAACTTAAAAACTTACAATAAAATCTAAAGACTCAAAAAGGCCCCTACTAAATCTACCTACTTCTTATTTATAGATGGGGAAGTAGGCTACGATATCGCATCTAGGTTGTGATATCACATCTGCAATATCGTGTACATGATATCACGGGTGCAATATCGCAGCCAACAAATTCATGACTCATCATTGGGGTTTGAACCCATTGAAACCCACACAAGCTTGTTCTAAACTTATCCCCCCATTACACACATTGGGCAACATGGGCACTAGACTTGTATGCCCCATAACCTTGAAAACCATACCTCCCTTACCATTTTTTTGGTAGCTATAGTTGACATGATTAGACCCCAAACCCTATTAGGGGGTAGACCCATCTATACAACTTATCACTTTGGGCAACCACACTGAGCAAGGCCTCATCCATGTTGGCTAGCATTACCTAAGGGGTTATACCATTTGCCACTATCCACCAAGCCTTAATTTTACTCCAAGGTGGTCCCACATAGTTTGAAACCCCACCAATCATCCCCGATAGCTCCAAAACCTTGCCAAACCTAGTTGAAAGTGCTCAAATTTTGGAGATTTGGTGAAGCAATGCTAAGGGAGGCTTCATTCTTACTAGTTAGTGTGGCCCTAGCATGGATGAGTGGTGTAGAACCTTAAAATGCTAAAATTTACCATATAATTACCATATTTTAACCTTTTAGACCACTTTCTACCCTCTAATAGCCAAAATTTGATAAAAAATGTTAAATTTTACACCATCTACCTTCCCCATTCTGAGGAACCCCCACCCATGCTGGCTAGCATGGACCTAGCATGGGTGCCTTTGGGGTGATCCATAAAAACCTTTCCATAGCCCAAAGTGATCTTAAAACCTACACCAATAGCCTTAAAATCTCTCCTTGGTCTCTATTAGTTAACAATCATCAAAATTTAAGTCAAAATTCATACCTAAAATCCTAACCATCCTAAGGAACCCCCCACCCATGCTACCTAGTGTGGGTACTTTGGGGGTAAGCCATAAAACCTCATCTGTAGCTAGAAATAGCCCCAGAACCTATCCTAGTGACCTCAAAATCCTACCAGAGCCTCCTAGAGCCATTAGATTCCATGAAATAAGACTAGAAATAGCAAAAATCCATCATCCCCTTCAATCCATGCTAAAGTCATGTTGCCTAGCATGGCTTAGGGGGTATGACTACAAAATATGGTAAGGAACCTTTAAATTAGTTGATTTTGATGTAAAAGCTTATCCATTGACACTTAAAACCTCATTAGCTTTGAAACCTTGTTGAATATAGTAAAAATGGCAAGAACCATGAATTTTAGTGGAGCCACAATGGTGGGGTGGGGGTGGAGGTAGAAAGCATCCCATACACACTAGGTAGCATTGCCCCAGTGTGGATAAGTGGAGAATGACTATAAATTATCAAAATTAACCTCAAAATTGACATGTTTTGACCTACCAACCTTCTTGGAGTCTCTAAGAATTAAAAACTTTCCAAAAATTCCATGATCACTCCCATTCCCACTTTGAAAACCCCCTCACCCATGCTAGTCAGTGTGGGTCTAGCATGGATACCTCAAGGGAAACCAATGGAGAGCTCATGGATGCATCAAAATGACTTCAAGTTATAGAATAATAACCATAGGACCCTGTTAGCACCTCTAGTGGCCATAAGATGCAAGAAAACTATTTGAAAATCATAAAATGATTCTACCCCATTTCACCTACATTAAGACTGTGTTGGCCAACATGGCCTAGCATTGTTCCACAAGGGGGTAACTTCAAGAACCATCAAAAGGCTTTCAAAATTACCAATTCTAATCCTAAACCCTAGATATCGATATTGGCAGCCCTAGGAGATCACATGCATGATCGATTTGTTGTCAAAACCTACCAAAATTTGATATCTTAAGGTATCCACACTAGGGAAGGCCTCAGCCATGCTAGGTAGCATGGATCCAGCATGGGCAAGTTTCCTTACCAGTTTTGATAGTACTTCGACACCCCTAAAAGTTAAAAATCTACCTTGCTAGAGCCTAGGACTTGAAAGCCTCCAACCAATAGCTATTCAACCCTGTTCTAACCATAAAGACCCACCATACCCCCTCATCCACATTGGAGAAATACTACTTAGCATGGCTTATGGGGGTATAACCATACCACATCTCAAAAAACTATCAAACATAGTCATTTTAAGCCAAAAATTTATATCACTATTAGCAACCCTAGAAGCCTAAAAACTTGGTTAGTTTGCCTCTAAAAAAATCCCAAGATCAAAAATTGGCTATGTCCATGTTGAGGGGTACTAGAGCCATGTTGACTAGTGTGGCCCCAACATGGGTGAAGTTTCCAACATGATTATACTAGCAAAACACCCTTCAAATAGCCTTAGAAGCTGACTATAGAGGCATACAATTGCAAAAACCTTTATTCACCTACAGATTAATCATATTTTAACCCTTTAGTGATCCAAATCTAGACCATCCATGTTGAGACCTCTCCCATCCATGCTGACCAATGTGGCTTTGAGGGTAATGTTATATCCCATCTAGATACATTAGGTATGTTCATAAGCTTATGATTTATCCATTATGTGTGGACTCCCATTTTGTCATAAGGAATAATTTAATTTACCATAAATTTATTTTATATGTTATGAGGCTTCATCTTTATGTTACGATTATGTTGTCTTAGCATGCTTAACTAATGTGATTATGTACACTAGCCTTGTGTGATGTGTTCGACAAGTGAGGTTGCTAGTAGGGGTGTTGGATTGGGGTATAAGAGCACATATTTGGTATGCATTTAAGCTTGATATGAAAATTTAGTATTTATGCATTTGAATGATAGTATTATGTTGTGTGATGTTTGGGTGCAATTTTGACATGTGAATGTGTAGAGAATTTGATAAGAATCTCGTAGGTTCAAACAAATTTTCATTTGAAGTCCTAGTATGATTATTAAGCATGTTTGAAATGTAGGGTATTAGTTGGGGAAGGGATAAAAGAACTAAACTTATATAAAAAAACATTTAGTTTAAAAAAATATAAACTGAAAAAGGTAATGTTTGTTTATACACATAAGGTGAAGCACGTGGGAAAAAATAAAAATACAAAAATACAAAAAAAGAACTTACATTATCTTTTGAACAAAAGTAACGTTTATGACCTTTATTTTTTGTTTTGAACAAAAAGGGACCAACTGCCTTTACCATCACGTATGCATAAAAACTATATCTGTTTCATTCTTTTTCTATTCAAAAATATAAACAAGGGTTACATTTCTTCTCTTCTATTTTTCTTAGTTTTCTTCTATTTTCCTCCTTTTTTTAGAAATTTAAGCTTTGTGGACAATTTTTTCTTGCTCTAAATTTGGATTTGGGATTGTTGCAATTGTATCTATATGGGTGTAATACTTGTTCAGAGAAAAATAGTCCTACCAGATTTTTTTGAGGGTTTTCTACTTATTTTGGACTTTCTACCTTAACAATTATAATTGGTGTGTTGTTTTTAGATTTTCCTTGTATGATTATGTGATGTGGGCATGTGGGGTAGATAGCTCAAAGATTGAGCTTAGTCATGTTATTTTGCATATTTCCTGAAATTGTATGGTTTTGGTTACAAATTGTTTATTAATATATATGCAATGTATGGTATGATATGGGCTTGTGGCATATGATATGTGATGTTGATGAGATTGGTATGATGAGATATTTTTTTGGGTTTATTGTAGCATGAATTTTTTTGGGAGTTTCAATCCTTCTTGGTGGTAATTAAAGATTATTAATTATTATTTTATTAATCAAACTTTGAACTCACATAACTTTGCTTCTAGGAGTCCAATTTAGGTGAAATTAGTATCATTGGAATCCTTTTGGCAAGTAGTTTCTAATCATGGGATTGGTTTTCTCCTTGGGCATATATCATTTTTAAAGGTTATTATAGCAGTCATTTGTGTGGAATTACATGCAGTTTGAGAAATATGGTATTTTTTTGTCTTATTGTGGTATTAATGTTATTTTGTTGAATCATGATATTATTTTCATGGAATGACTATAACTTTTAGATGTGGATATATGTGATTCTGTTATGTTTGTTTGGATGTGTTGGCTTAAGCTAGCCAAAATGTGTACATGTCTTCATGACGATGCTTATGACGGTTGTTGGTAGGTGGTGCTAGCATGAGCATGTGGACTGGTTGGTGATAAGACACCTTGGAGGTAGTATGGATTGACCCCCATTGTGATGCATTGATGAGGCTCCTATCCTAGGCCTCATCCTAAAAGTGGAAGAGAGTAGGTGTGTTTTTCCCTATTACTAGTCCTCTAGAAGGCTAATGATTGCAGGCCATAGGTTGATGGAACCTAGCACTAGTTTGATAAATAAAAGACTAATAAAAGACCTACAAGCAATGGCTATTATGAGTACTCATGGTAACATTTCACATGCTACACTAAGTGTGGATATGCTGGCGACCACAGGGGCTTATAATAGTATCAGTTTGTGTGTCATAGCACTAATAATATATATTATGATTATGTGGGTTGTAGGTATGATGACATGGACATGATAGTGGAAATGATGTGATGTGATGTGTGATATGATGTGTATATGTGTTGTTCTTAGCATGCACAAGACTAACAGTTATTGCAGGTTTCCTGGTATCCCACTCCTCTCCTCTAGTGTAGCACTTGTCAACCATCTAGCAGGGGAAGTGTAAAGGCTTCCCACTTAGTTATGTACTAACTTTATTTAATTATAGGTGGAAGGCGTAGAAGCCTAAACAAGCATGGACAGGGAGAGTAGAGGAGGGAAAAATCTTCAGTGCTTGGTTAATGTATATTTTCATTTATAGTAGTATGGACTATGTATAATTCTATGAAACTCTTTGTACTCCTATATATGTGATGATGATATTTATGTGTTTTTGTATCTTAGCAGAGCATGCACAATACTAACAATTATTGTAGGTTTTCTAGTACCCCACTCCTCTCCTCTAGTGTAGCACTTGTCAACTATCTAGCAAGGGAAGTGTAAAGGCTTCCCACTTAGTTATGTACTAACTTTATTTAATTATAAGTGGAAGGCGTAAGAGCCTAGATGAGCATGGAGAGGGACAATAGAGAAGGGAAAAATATTTAGTCCTTGGTTAATGTATATTTCCATGTATAGTAGTATGGACTATGTATAATTATATGAAACTCTTTGTACTCCTATATATATGATGATGATTTTTATGTATTTTTTTATCTTAGCATAGTAGTGCACATTTTTGATTTTTGTAGAGACATGAAATTTTAGAAATTGAAGTATATGTTTCAGTTTGGTTTGACATGGATTTCTATGCAGTTTGAACTTCCTTAATATAATGTATTTTTACACATCATTAGCTTTTAGTTATCATGCTTCTGCTATAAGATTATTAGTGATCCTAGGCATTACCCTGCACTTGCTAGGGTGGGGTGTTATAGGCATAATCATGAAACCTACTTTTTTGCCAATTTTGAACATCAAAATGACCAGTCTCGACTGTTATGGCCATGTGCTACCTTGGGAAGACCATAGAACCCCAATATCATTCTTCTGGATACCATGAAATCCATTTTTCTTGGTATCCATGTGTTAGCGATTGTTTGGAACTACCAACATTTTCCTTTGGTCTCATGACTGGGATCACAAAAAGTAAAGGTATTCCTTCACACTTGAGTTTAGATGTTTCCTAGTCTATGGAAACACCAAGGCCCATATACCTTCAAATAAACTCAGTGGTAATAGAGTAAACTAAGTGTAAATGTGTGTTTGCTATTATGAATGTTGAAATGCTTGGGTTTGTGTATGAAACTATAATTGGCTATTATAATAGAAATTCAACTAACCTTATTGAATACCATGAGTCATTAAAGATTTCTATTTTGTCAAGTCACTTAGTCTATATAGTCCCTATAGTATGTTGCTTAAAATAAATAAAATTTCACCAAAATGCTTAAGCATAATTTTGCAAAAATATACTCCTAGTTTTTCTTAGAGATAAAGATAAGAAAAATAGAAATAGAGCAAGATTTAATAGATTTTAAAAAATAAGAAGAAAGAAAAGAAAATTTTTGTGAAATCTCAAGCATTTAAGTGAGATAAATTGCACATGAGGAAACACTTTGAAATAAAGCTATTCCAAAGTAATCTAAAGTATTACAAATTTTCCAAACCCTCTAAGCTCAACAAGTAATTTCATAAAATACACTCTTATTAAACTACCAAAATGCTTTATAAATGACAAAATAAAAGCTATTATTTGGCTAGTTAAATAGTTATCAAGAATTGCAAATAATAGAGCTATCAGAAAAGATTTAACAATTTCAAGATTGAAAGATCAAGAAAAAGCCTTTAAAAATTGAAGCTATTTCAAGCTACCTCAAAATATCAAATATTTTCTAGACACTCTAGACTCAAATAAGCAATTTAATAAATACATTACTATTAAATTTCTCAAGAAGATTTTCAAAAGACAACATAAGCCCTTATATGGCAACCAAATCAAAGTTTAGAATTACATGAAAATAGAGTTATAAGAGTAATAAAAAAATCCAAAATTCAATGCCAAGCACAGTACTATCTAAATCATTAGGTAAGCAACTAAGAGAAAATGAGAAGAAAAAAACTCACTTTATTTAAACAAAGCAGTTGAATTGATGATGCAATTAGCAAGCCATTCTTACAGTTAGTCTTCAATAATTCTTCTTGATCTGTTCTTTTTCTTCTACTCTTGAAGCTCTTTTTATATTGGCTTCTCACTAGTCACAAACATCCTGAGGAATTAAGGTAAGTTATAAATATCATGGGAATTTAGTTATAACTACCATAGGAAGTTACAACTTCCATGGGAAGTTTCAACTCCTATAAAAAATAAAGTTATATTTGCCAAATGTCCATAAATCCTTCTTTTTCTTAAATCCAAATTTTTTTATCAACAGGAACATTGGAATTATTGACAAAATAGTTGACAATATATGTGTCACATCCAAGTGCTATAGGATTACCACTTGGTTGCTCATGTTACAAGGAATGTTGCCAGTTTCAAAGGCATGGGGATATCAAACTAATTGCAATGTTCATGAGCCATTGCAAAGTTTGTTGATGACTAGAAAATATGTTGTAGAAGGTGAAGTGTTGTCAATGAGGGATGTCAAAAATGTTGAAGTCATAGGGAAGAATGTGGCTAAGAGATTGATGATGACTGTGGCTATGCTTTTTGAATTGTATGATGGTGCATAGCTTGGAATCAATGGCGACATCACCCTTGCCTAATTTTTGTAGCATTTTTTTTCAATAGTGTCCTTGGAAAATGTAGTGCAATTCAACTAGCTTAGCCTCTCAAAATATCTCCTTTATTAAATTAACATGTACATCATTCCTTCTCCTTTTCCATTGCCATTGTGGTCATTGCTATTATTGTGGTTGTTGATTTGTCTAAGTTGCCTATGATTTTTTGGTTTATCATATGATACTTTTGCATTTGGTAGCCTTTTACATACATCGTTAAGGTTTTTTCTTGTGGATTTCATCTTTAGTAAACATTCTTAGAAACATAAAACAAGGTTTCATCCCATAATCTAGATCATCATGCCTATGGTATATTCTTGCATAGGACCATATCAACAAAGCCACATGGACCATTTATTATGCATATAGCAAGGAATAAAAGATGAAAGCACTAATGAATGCTTTTAAGCTTCCAAAAACAATAGTGGTAGTAGTAGGTGAACCTTAGCCTCTAGTAGCATTGAGATGGGATAAAGGACCATTGAAGCCATTGGAGCCTCCACCTCTAGGTACTAGTATAGGGGCCCCATCTTAATAGTTTCCAATTGGATCCAATCCACAACTTCCAAGTAGATCTAGCTTAGAAACTAAAATCAACAAAATAAAATAGAGAAAATATTTCTTATATTAAGAAAATTTTGAAAATATATAGAAAATACATGAGGATCCAATCTCAGCACAAAACTCTTGCAAGGATCATGGAGATCACACTTGTCCCCTGTCAGTCCTAAGTTACTCACAATTGAGCCCAAGCTCAATACAAGACACTTATAAGAGATTCCCTTAATCTCTCTCAAGTACTTTCTCTTGTCTCTCTCTTAAGTTTCTTGCATAAGCTCTCTTTTTTCACAAGATCTCTTCCCTCAAGAGCTCTTTATCTTGTTCTTAGTTTGGATTTGGCACAACAATGATGAATTACATCAATATTTCTAAGTAATTGAAAGATAAGAAACCTAGAAACATTTCCTCAATTTAACTTGAGGTTCCTTAGATGTTTTTCAAGTCTTCTCACCTTCTCCTTAGATATTTCCATCTTACTTTTTTTTTCATAATTTTTCCCATTTGTACGAGTCATCTCTAATCTTTCCAAGATGTCTCTTGCAAAAACCCAACTCTCGGCTAAGACATCTGCTATTTTTTTGAGATGTCTCTAATGGGTCCAAGATGTCTTAGGTTCTAGTAAGATGTATCACTTGAGATGTCTCATACATAGTTGAGACATATCAGTTTCTAATAAGAAGTCTCACCTACTAGGGCTAAATACAACAATGCTTGTTTTAATGTCTGGAACCTCCAGATGCCTTCAAACAAGTCTCCCTATATCCTAAAACCTCCTAAACTCATCAAAATGAGCCCAAAACACCTTGAAACTTTCCAAAACATACATGTAGGGTATAAAAAAGGAATTGAAAGAGGTGTTCCTACACCAAGCATTGGATGAATATTCATCACACATTTGGCTGTCTTATAGGTGCATGCTGAATTTTTGTAAAGTGTTCAATTTTTTTGTAATAGGCACTCATTTTTGAAAAGTTGCATAATCTGACACATACAGTGAGTTAGTTAGAGTTATTCATTCTTTCTTTCTATTAATAAATTTCATACTTCCATAAAATTTTTTCAGAAGCATGATCGTACTTTTGTCTATTTGAGGATGAGTTTTTAGTCACTCATGGGGGTATGATGAAATGTTAATAACATAGGCTACATCAATGCATACCCATCAACGTAGCCCTATTGATGTATCTGTATCAACGCATGGTAGGATGTGTTGATGTAGGTACATCAATGTTGACATAATTATTGCCTATATAAATGTGCTTGTCATTTGCATTTATGGCACCTTTTGGTCTTAGTCTTAGCTAAACTCTTGTAGTTTCTTCCTTTTAGAGATATAATATTTTTCCTCTGAGTGCTTGGAGTGTGGATTTATGAGATTGTATGACATTTTATTTATGAGATTGAATGATAATAAAATTGAGATTTCCTACATCCATTGCACCACTTAAACTACTTTAATCCTACTTTTTTGCACTTTACTTTACATGAACTTTTCAATCTTTTATTCTTAATTAAGTAATTAATGTTATTAGTTTTAAACAATGTCAGTATGACCATTTCAAGCATAACTTACTAACACTTGGTAATCCTAGTAGTGGATACTTGGTATACCTAGTAATAGACACTTGGTAACCTAGTAACATTAATATCAGTTTAGGATATGTATGGTAAATAGGAATGAATACTCCATGTTAGTTAATTAGTTAGTTAATTCAATTATTAAATATTTACTTAAACATTTAGCTATTAGGAGAAAAATAGTAAAGAAAAATCATAAAAATAAATATTTTATACGTCAACCACACTTAGCCATACATACTAATTAATACAAGTGTGGGCTGGGAAGATAATGATTTAAAATTACTAAAATTCACTATTTATGAATATTGGCCACTTAGGTGAACGTGTTTAGGAAATTCAATTGGATCACGTCTAAATACTTGTGATTCGTATGTTTGGGCGTAGGGGATACCCACTTCTCATCAATGATCTAAACACCTCTATTTCTTGAAATAGTACCACACTTAATGATGCAAACAGAATATTTTTAAGTAATACAAAGAAGGAAACCACCTTTTTCAACTTCATGATTAGTAAAAATGTATGTTTCTTTATGTATAAAAAATTAGTTACTAAAGTTTCACAAATTATAACATCTTCAAAGCACAAAACATTTGAATTCTAATAATGATATTAAATAATAGCTTGTTGTTAGAAATCTAATAGTCCTCAAATACTCTAAGAGATGAACTTTACAAGGGTGTAATGTTCAACTTGAGTTCTTCTTCACTATCTATGATAGAATGAAAAGGATTAACTTGATCAAAATTAGAAACAACTAGCTTATGATTTTGATAAGTGATATTCTCTATAGTTTTGATTTTTTATGCTTTAGGATTGCTGCATATGATGTGTTGCTTCTTTTCCTCAAAGCATGAGGACCTTCTATAATCACTATATTCTTCTTAATATCTTTAGTTTCTTCTTAAAGAGTAAAATTTGAAGGTGATACCTTCCCCATTTTTTATAATGTCTTACTTTTGTCTATCCATTTTCTTGAGGATTCATCTACTTTTCTTAAATTCTTGTTTTCTTATTCAACAAATTTTTGAAGCAACTTTTGCTTTCTTAATTTCTTTCACTAATTTAACTCTAAGAATTCTTTAGGTAATTAATTAGGGATAATTAAATATGTTCTGAGATGACTCATGATAATAGAAGTTTGGAGTAAGTTAGGTAACATAAAAAATTTATTCTATAATTTTTCCTTTATATGATAACTCTATAAAATAAATAAGTTTTTTTTACTCTAATCCAATTCTACACAAACTCATTGAATTTACCAAGCATAGAAATCACTCTATTTTTTCTAAAAAAAAAAAACCACTCTCACAATCATACCAGGAACACTTATGGTTGAAAAAAATCTTAAAATTGAAAAGTTTTTCATTTTTTGTTTTTGTTTTTTTTTTTTGTTTTTTTTTTTTTTGGTTGAGAAATAGAGATAGGGACCAGTAGCACAACTCCTAAAACAAGGTAGATATGACCCTTTAGAAGGCACCAAGTAGGCTTGATAACTTTATTGATGATGTATTTATTATACATACTATGTATATTTTCTCTATCTAATAGATCCTATGTCACACCCCAAATATTAGCCATAGATAATTTATAAAATTACTTAAGAGACATAAAACTTATGCTTGGAAATGAGATCATGAATGTCATCAATGTATATGTTCTATAAATTGGCCTAAAATTCCATCAAGCCTAAGTTTTGGAATTTTATGGATTAAATGATTCAAGAAATTTCCTTGCAAGAAAGCATATTTATTAGAGGGGATTTTAATTATCATGTTGAATCTATGAACATGGGACATGGTAGGATCCATGGAGGATATGGATTTTGAGAGTGTAGTGATATGAGAGATTTACTACTGCAATTTGTAGCCTATGACCTTGTAATTGTAAATACTTATTTTAAGAAGAGGAAAGAGCATTTAATTATATCTAATATTTTTATGAATAAAACATAAATTGATTATTTCTTACTATGCAAAAGAGATTGGATCATGTGCAAAGATTGTAAGGTCATACCTAGAGAGTGCCTTGTAATTTAGCATTGACTAATGATCATGGATTTAACTATACAAACCTTCAATGGTAGCACAAGAAAAGTGACTAAATGCATAAAATTATGGAATTTGAAGGAAGATAAAATTACCTTATTTAGAGAACAATTGCTTCATGAAGGCACCTGGAATTAGGATTACTTTGTAAACTTAATTTAAGGCCAAATGAAAAGTTACATTCAGAAAATTAAAATAAACATTTTGGATGAAACAAAAGGCAAAAAATACATTCCAAAGAAGACATGGTGATGGAGTGACATGTTATCCAAAATAAAATGATTTAAGGAATGGCTGCAAAGCAATAGCTAAGAGAAAAGGTTGATATACAAGATAACAAAGGAGGAGGCAATTGTAACAATAGCCAAAGTCAATCATAATGTCTTGGATAGATTTTATAAGAAATTAAGAATAAAAGAAGGAGAAATATATATTTAAAATTAGAAAAAATCAGAAATAGGAAATTTAAGAACATTGATCATGTCAAATGCATCAAGGAAACAAATGAAAGAATTTTAGTAAAAGCTAATGAAATTTTGGATAGGTGGAAAAATTATTTTCAAGAATTAATAAATGAAGAATTTCCAAGAGAAGACATTCAAAAAGAAGAACCAAATATTGCTTTGGTTAATGCAATCTCCTTCTTTGAGGTAAAGATAACCTTATCAAAAATAAAAAATGGAAAAGTTATTAGACTAGATAACATTCCTATAGAAGCTTGGAAAGCATTGGCAGATACAAGAGTTTCTTAACTAACATAATTATTTAACAAAATTTTGAAGGATGTATAAATTCCAAAAATTGGAGAAAGAGCTTTGTTATTACCATTTACAAAAATAAAGAATATATACAACATTATGCAAACTATAAAGGGATTAAGCTAGTGAGCAATACAATGAGGCTTTGAGTGACAGAGTCATATACCTGCATCTCAGACTTGAATCAACAATGTTAGAAAATTAATTTGGATTTATGCTAGGGTGATCTACTATAGAGGCTATTTTCTTGATACATCAATTTATGGAGAAATTCAAAAAATCTAGAAAAAAGTTACTTATGATTTTTATTAACTTAGAAAAAGCATATGATAGAGTACCTTAGAATCAAATGAAAGAAAAAAAATTAAAATTAAAAAGTAATTTTATAAAATAAATATCAAATTACCAAGAAAATGGAAAATGTATGAAGAAAAATGTAAAACAAAAAGAATAAAAACTTTTCATTATCTTCAAGGAGTTATGATAGATGAGCTTCTTCACCATGACTTAATTGGAAGGAGGAGATGCAAAAAATGGAGTGAGATTGTCCTTAGGTTGAGATATTATGTTTGTGATTGGTTATTTGGAAGTCTATAAAGGGTTTCAGTAATTAGATGTTGACTAGCATGTGCTTTTGAGGGTTTATTAGGTGGTAAATTGTTATAGCCCTAGAAGGAAAAGCTGAGTGTACATTGTATGGTTTTTCTCAGAATGTCTAAAACTTAGTTCATTGAAGCACATGCATGGGAATCCAATAGGAAACCTTGTCTTCTAGTTTGAATTTAGAATTTTTTATTTGAGCATCATGCTGTTGTTTGTTATATTCCTTTTGTAATTCATTCATCATAAGGGCTACTTTGTAATTTTCATCTAGCATATTGAGGGTCAAAAATTTTTATTTTTATGCCAAGTTAATGTCTAGGTTAAGTTCACATGTGGTTGTGAGTGTATAGAGTTTTTTTTGAATTAGAAGTTTAGGCAAATTTCTGTATACTAACTCATAGGGAGAGTAGCCTATAGAAAGTTTACATGTTGAGCAATATGTCCATAGGGCATCATTGAGTTTGGTACTCTAGTCTTTCCTATATCTACTAATGGTTCTAGTTAGGATTTTGGTTATCTCTCTATTAGTTACTTTAGCTTGGCTATCTTCTTAGGGAGGGTAGGATGTTGTAATTTTATGCTCCATCCCTAAGAATTGCATTAACTTACAAAATGTAGCACTTGTGAACTGGGTTTTATTATCAAAAATTAGTATCCTAGGCACACCAAACCTATTTACCACATGTTGCAACAAGAATTAAGCTATAGTGGAGGAAATATAGTCAATAAAAACTATAGCTTTATCCTATTTAGTACAATAGTCAATAGCAATAATAATTTAAGACTTCCTATTGGATATAGGAGGGATGGATCCCATGAAATCAATTTCCCACAGGTTAAAAGGCTCAAATGGTTAAATTCATTGTTGAGGTCCTTTCATCCTAGTTGTTATTCCTTCATCATATTGACAACATTTACATGAATGGGCAAAATGGTGAGCATTCTTGAAGATCATAGCTTGAAAATATTCTTCCATCAAGATTTTGATGGCCATTCTCCTTCCTACATAGTGGTCCCTACAAGGACCCTCATGACCATCGTAGAGGACACTTAGTTGATTTGAATTAAGTGCACACCATTGTACTAGGCCATCAGCATAAATTTTATAGAGGTTAACCTTTATCTGTAGGTATGATTTGACCTAGTGGAGGAATTGTTGCTTCCTTCTATGCTCCTATTCTATGAGAGTTTTTTGTGTGAGTATATATGAGAGAAATTCATCATACTAGTTTTTAACCCTTAGTGCTTGAACTTTGGTTGTCTTAGAAAGGAGAAGCTCATCGGGAAATTGATCATATAAGGGTTCTTCATTAATCTTGTTATCCCATCTTAACCAAGATAGACGATCAAAAACTACATTCTTAGTTTCCTTTCTATCCACCATTATTAGATCAAACTCCTATAAAATCATTAACCATTATTTAACACAAGGACTCACTGTTGGCTCATTTATTAGGAAATGAATTACACTATGATCAGTATACTCAAAAATAGGGTATCCAAGCATATAATATCTAAATTTCTCAAGATCATACACCACCATCATGAGTTCCTTTTCTATAATGATGTGATTAAGTTATGCACCCAAAATTCTTCTACTTGTATAATGGATATAGTATATACATTTTTGATCATCCATTTGTGTAAGTACTACTCTCAATGCATACTTGGATGTGTTTTTCATAATATGAAAAGGTTAAACCAATCAAGTGCATGTAGAATTAGTGTTTCTACAAGCTTTTGCTTTAAGTACTAGAATGCTTGTTCACACCCCTTGGTCCATTTAAATATTGCATCCTTCTTAGTAAACTCAATAAACAACTTGGTGATTTTGAAGCAATTTTCAATTAAATGTCTATAGTTACTAGTATGCCCAAGGAATGAACTTACATCTTTTACTATTTAAGGTTGTCTGATAATTCCTTGGATGACCCTTATCTTTTTAGGATTTACCTTAATTTCTTTTTCAAAACTTATATGCCCTAAAACAATGCCCTCCTTGGTCATCAAATGTCTCTTGTACCAATTGAGTCATAGGTTTCTTCCACATATAGTTTTAGTACCTACTCGAGGCGATCCAATGCTTGTTCAAAATTAGCACTATAGGTGGAGAAGTCATCCATGGAGACCTTTACACCACTATCAATTTACTATTGAATGATACTAAGGACTAGGCATTGAAAGGTTATAGGAGCATTGAATAGGCCAAATGGCATCTTCCTATATGCAAAAGTACTCCAAAGACTTGTGAAATTGGTTTTGACCTAGCCTTTTAGAGTAATTTTTATTTGATTATAGCCACTACACCTATTTAAAAAGCTATAGTGACTATGTCCTGCAATAGTTTTCAACACTTGGTCCACAAATGGTAGCAGAAAATGGTCCTTGAACATGGTCATGTTCAATAATCTAAAATCTATACAAACTCTTCATTGTCCTTCTTTCTTTGGTACCATAACAAGTGAGCTTACCCACTTACTATCAGCCATTGGATAGATGAACCTAACCTTTAGAAATTTCTCAACTTCCTTGTTAATAATTTTTTTTAGCTTTAGATTCAACCTTCTTTGTGGCTATCGCTTAGGTTTAAGAGTAGAGTTTGTGTAGATTTGATGCTAACATATACATGGATCTATTCATGTTATCTCATTATATGACCAAACAAGGGTTGTTGGACATTTCTTAACTACCTTCAATAACTTCTCGTTTTGCTTCTTGGTGAGTTGGGCGTTTATGATTACTAGTTTTCCATTGTCTAAAACTACATATTTTAAAGATTCTAGTAAAGATTTTAGTTCTAAAGGCTTCTATTCAGAAGTGGCCAGGATTTCAACTATTTCCAATCCATCTCTACTTCTTTCCTATGCTTTGCTTCAAAGTGTTGGCTTTGAATATGCTCCATCTCATCCATCTTATCTACATATGAACTTGTGAGAATTTCTACTGGGTTCATGCACATTGTGGAATTAGAGTTATTTTTTATAGTTAGATATTGGGTTGTGTACAAGTATCTTTGAATATTGATGATTTTAGCATACACCTTACATGTTATAATAGATGTGCCTTTGATTACACATATTTTCTACATGTAATTTCATCTTGTGTCACTGTACATGATGCATGAGATCCTCACCTTCTCTATTTTTTCAAACTCATTTTCCATAAGATTTCTAAGAAGAGATCTTGGATTTCTAACTTGACATTGATTATACTTAGCCAATCTCTCCCCATAATGATTAGAAAGTCCCCTTTGCAGATATCAACAAGGATTACTAGGAAGTATATGGGATATGATCATCTACTAATAGTGGTTATTATATCATTGACTAATCCAAATGAAATAGTAATGGACTGGTCTACAAGCTATAACTTTATATTACATTTTTTGAGTGAAGGTAGGTTTCATGTCATGTACATTTCTTGTGAAATTAAGTTTACATTAGAACCTAAGTCTAATAGAACTTTGCATGGATCATTCCTTGCAATTTAGAAATAAATTAGAGGGATTCTATAATTCATTCTTGTTGGTGACTACTTGGAACCACCAATGTTTATGTGGCCTCTAATCTTATAACTTTGGGATCATAAGAAATGAAGGTGTTCCTCAAAACAGGTTTTAGGTCCTTGCTAGTCTTCTAGCAACACTAAGGCCAAGATACCTCTAAATAAACTTAGTGGTTATGAGATGAACTAAATGTGAGTATGTGCTCGTTGTTGTAAATGTTGGAATTCTTGGGTTTTTGTATGAAACTATAATTGGTTATTATAAAAGAAATTCAGCTAGCTTTGTTGAATATTGTGAGTTATTAAAGATTCCTATTTTGTCAAGTTGCTTAGTCTATATAGTCCATATAGTATGCTACTTGAAACACATAAAATTTTACAAAAATTGTTGATCAAAATTATGCTAATATACTCCTAATTTTCCCCTGATGAGTTGTAGTTTAATTGGCTATGTTGACAAGGCCTTATCAACATAGCCTCATTGATTAGGCCTCATCGACGAGGCCTAGTCGATGCATCATATCATGCATCGATGAGGCCCTATCAATGCAATATCTATTTTCAACTATAAATGCGTGCTTGCTAGCCACATTTATGGCAATAGATATTATAGTTGTAGTGAAGGTCTTGTAGTTTTTCCATTTGAAAGTTAGAGTTTTTCTCCTAAGTGTCTGCAATAGGAGTAATTGATTGTATGGATCTTTATTCGAGCATTGTTGTACCTAAGCATGATAGTGTGTGTAGGAATAAAGATGAGCTTTCTGATAAACCTTGTAGTGCTTTGGATAGATTAAATATTTTTTTTCATGCATTTAATGTTTCTAATTGTTTATTTAATGTTTTCAATTATTTATTAAATGTTTCTAGTAATTAAGTTAATGAAGCAATTAAGTAAGATAGATTAAACACATAAGTACTACCACTTTGAGTGTAACATGTATTTTCTTGGTAATCCCATTAGCGTTATTACTTGGTACGCCCAGTAGCATAGTGCTTGGTCACCCAAAAACAGATACATGGGTTTAGGACATGTATGGAAAATGGGACCTGATGCTTATGTTAGGACTATTTAGACATTAGTTGATTAGTTAAATTAAATTAGTTAGTCCAACCACTTTATTTCTCTTTAAGTACTGAAACCATAAAAATACAAAATGATAAAAATTAGATGCCTCAATTACACTTAACCATACTAGTGTATATCACAAGTGTAACTGGAAAGACAATGATTGACCTTAAGGCAAGATTCACTTCCTAGAGGACTAGTGCACCAAAAATGGTAAAGTCCACAGAATTTGACCAGATTGTGCATGAACGCTTTGTGATTCATATAGTTGGGCATAGGGGTACCTCGTTGCTCATCATTAGAGCCATTATTAGGGACTTTGTTTATTGAAACATGTAATATTTAGGTTTAAGTGAATATTATTAATATCATTGTACGAACCTCAAGGTCAATATCATTCTTGTTATATAAAGATTATAAAAGCACACTAATAATTTTATCTTGTTTTGCAAAATTTCTTCTTCTTCTCACAAGTGCAAATATGTCAAACCGTTGGTCCCACAAGAATGCAAAATGGTACATACTCATCTACATGAGTATGTACTAGACTTCACCTTCATCCTACATTAGAATGAATAGATGTGATGGCATGATATGGAGGGCAACATTATCTTTCCCATTGATCAATTTGTGCTTGCAATGCTATTTCAAACCCTTACGAAGTTGGGAATTGTAGATCTTCACAAAAAATACGTTATGAATGGTTATGATAGTAGGAACTACTATCCTACTGAAACACAATGCAAGTAAGATTGATGTCAGGAAAAACTCCATGAGGCTATAAAGGGAAAACATTATACTAATCCCTTGTTCCTACTAGATCAACATGACAATGAGGATCCTTTATTTGAATGTTCTCAACATGAAGATTCTCCACCCCTTGTTACTAGTGATGAGGATGTGAACCTAAACCTACAATCCACTATTCATAAACTAGATTTAGGAAAAAGTGACAACTAAGGTAGGGACTCAGGCAAGCATCACAGTAGCAAGGGATTTAAGGATGATGGCCATAATAAGTGAAAAGTCATGATGAACATTGTGGTGGTAGTGGTGGTCCACCTTCCTCTTCATCCTCTTCATACAATTTTGAGCATTCTCCTTCATCTAATGGTTCTCATAGAAGCCACCATTGAAATAATAATGATGAAGGTGATTAACAAAATAATAGTGATCGTGAAGGCCACCAAGAATGAAGGGGTGGCTAAAACCATCATCGACACAGTGATGATGATGAACCTCTATTGGTGACTCAAAGCATGATCAACATTGCAGAGGTAGTTAGAAATACAACCAAGCATATGAAAGATAGTTGGATCAAGTGCTTAAACATGAAAAATATTCTAATATTTGAGAGGGGATACAATTTTGATCCACAAACATATCTACAAGCTTTCCATGATGCTTGTGCCTTGTAGAATATAGAAAATGAATGGTAGAAACTCAAGCTTTTTCCAAGGACATTATCAAGGAAGTTAAAAGCTAGTACCCATTCTTGGAGATGGAATCCATTCATCGATGGAGTATAATGTTAGAGCTATTTAATGATAAATACCAGACATACTCCCAGGTTTCTCATCTAAGAAGGAAAATCCAAGGCTGAAAACAAGGAACACATGAACCCTTGGATGCCATCATGGGTAGATACTATTCACTCTTACACTGATGCCATGGCCATGGTTATTCTTAGAAGGAACAACTTCGCCACATCATAGATGGGCTTAGAGCAGAAACTAGAAGAACTCTTTGGGTGTATGCCCAAGGGAGATTGTTTGAACTAAGAGCTCATTAGATCCAAAGGCTAATTGAGCATGTAGTAAAAGAAGAAGGTGAGCTACAAAATAGGGAAAGTGCAGAAGAGTATAATAGGGATCTTTCCATCAAGAAATGGGAGGTTCAATTTTGTGACGAGGAGGAGCCATGTCTCGATGAAGTGGTGAATAGAAAAAACCTTGCCCATCAAAAAATCTATTTCTAAAATTTAGACAAAGGTTGATAAATTATGAGAGTCTTTGGATGAAAAATTTAAAAATGTTATGAAGATTGCTGAAGAATCCAAACAATAAAATAGTGATCATAAGCACAAAAGATGAAAAGAAGGTGAACATGCCTACAAAAGAGGTAAGGGTACAGCTAAAATAGTAGAGGAAGTTGTTGAAATTGACTTTGATGATGAAACTAATTGTGACATTTTTCAATAGGAACATCCAAAGGGTTTTTTTTCCTATGGTGTCACACTTACAAGAGTCTGGGATGTATTAAATCCTTGACTAGCATAGAGGTAAGCACCCAGATAATTACCTTAACCTCAAGGCAATCCTAGGTAGTTCCACCTTTACCACCTGAAATCGTCGGTCCCCAGCTGGAACGAGGAACAGAGACCGCGGGATCGCAGGGCGAGCATAGATGACCCCACCTTCGCCTGAGGACGTGCTGGAATGCACGAAGGTAGGGTACCTTGGGTGGTCCGCACGCGAATCAAACAAGGATTTCCCCGAGCGCCACCGAAGTGTTATACGCTGGGTTATGCGTAAACGGAGCGTAAACAGTGAAATGGACGCAAATAGAGTGTAAGCGTAAATGGGCGTAAACAGGCTAGGGCGTAAACAGCGTAAACAAATATAGGCATGACGTAAGCGTAGACAGGCGTGAACAGCGTAAACAAGCGTAAAGAGTGTAAACAGATGTAAACGGTGTAACCAATGTGGGCGTATACGGACGCCAACGGAGTGTGAACGAACAGGCATAAATGAAGCGTGGGTCAAATTGACATAAAATTGTAAAAGAACTTGCAACAAGCGTAAACAGTGGATTACGCTAAGTGTGACCCTGAACACAGCGTAAGTAGGGTGTTAACCTGAGCGTATAGCATAACAGGGCGTAAACTGGGCGTAAGGCGTAAATAGAATACCGGCAGCGTAAACAGCGTGAACAGGGTGTAAATGTGAGCGTAAACAAGGACATGCAATAAATCAGCATAAATTGTATTATGAAGTGAGTGTAATGCACCAGTCTAGATGCAGTTGTGGCTGAACACAAGGCGGACGTAAAGCCCCGGTGAGTGCAGGGATGCTGCTGGTTCGCACGGTAGGCGGAGCGTAGATTGTGCTCGGCATACAGAACTTCCAGCATAAGCGTAAGCGTAAGAGGCTTTTGGGCTCTGGCTCATAGCGTAACAGCGTAATTGCTCTTAGGTCTGCTCTGGTAAATTTTTTCCGACCTTGTATTTACAGAAAACTGGGCTATTTATAGGGTTAGGGTTACCGGGAAAATCGGGCTGGGAGGCACGTGGCGTATTGACCGGGCATTACAATTTAGAAACTTGGTATACGCTGGGCGTATACGCTACAACAGGCCAGCGTATACGCTGGGCGTCTACGCTAGACTTGCTAGGCATGTGAACTTGTATGGACGCTGAGCGTATACGCTGGGGCGTGTATGCTGATGGATGCTGGCGTATACGCTGGAGCGTATACGCTGATGGATGCTTGACGTCGACTTGCTTCAATTCTTGCTCCTGTTGCACCTGCTAAGCGTACATGTTGAGGCATGCATGCTGGTCATCGGGCGCATACGCCAGGCGTAGACGCTGGGCGTAGACGCTGATGGATGCTGGCGTATACGCTGGGGCGTATACGTTGGGGCGTATACGCTGATGAATGCTGGACGTACACGCTGGGCGTGTATGCCGGAGGGGTGTCCACTTGCTTCAATCTTTGCCTTCTAGTGTTATCTTCAAGCTGTCATTGGAGATCCTGTTGTCGAGCGTGTGTGGTGCCTGGGCGTATATGCCGGAGAGCCAAGCGTATACGCTGATGTGCCGGGCGTATACACTGGAATGTTGGGCGTATACGCTGGTGCCATGTACTTAGTGAAAACTAAGTGTTGTGATCATGCAGCCGGTGTTGTTCATGAATTCGAAGGTCCGGTTTGGTGTCGGACAAGTACTAAGCTCCGATTTTTGTGGTGTTTCATTGGCCCCTCTTTGTTGACGCTTGGAGGAAACGACCCGAGAAGCGTCGACAAAGAAGTGCAAAACACCACAAGCAACTTGATAAAAGCGTTGTCCTTTGCCACTTGACTAGGCGTCGTCGCACCGTGTTCAGTAGTGTATGGGATTGAAAAGGGTGAGATTGGTAGCTGGTGGGAGAGAAGGGATGGCGGGAGTTGGTGACTGCCCGAGGGGTCATGCTGGGGAAAAGGGATGCTCAAGTATGCGGCATGCTGGTCCTCGTCGATAGCCATTTTTTGGTAGACTTGGAATCCAGGCATGCGATGTGTGTCCTTTGGCAGAACAGTTCTCTTGGTGATTTTTTAAGAGAACCTGTTGTCACTACCAAAGCCACGAGGTGATGTTTTGCATTCTTTGGAGGAACAACACCCTTCTTTGGGGAAACCGTTAGCGAAGAGCCAAAGCCATGCAACAGGATGCTTCTTGATTTGCTTTTGACATGAGTACCTATTTTCGAGACCGATACCTTCCCGCCTGGGGCTTGTATGGGAAGTGTCAAGGGTCCCGCTTTTTTTTTTTTTTTTTGAATTGTAACTTGTACTCATGTGCGAATATTTTTTTTTCTTTTGTACGTTGCGACTGCTGTAATGTTTTGCAGTGCGCAATATTTTGGTGAGCAAACAATGAATTTTCGGGGAATGGGAGTGTACGGGTTAACGGTTTGATTTAGTCTTGCCAGATGGATTATTGGACATTGCCTCATTTTGCTGCCTGTGATGAAATGCACTCTTATACGAGAACTTCTGAGCTTCATCCTGCAAACACAACTCCAAGGAGACAAGAAAACCATGAGCGAATAAACGAGCTTGGATTTAAACAGCTGCAGGTGAACAAACAAATTGGGGGCGATTCTGAGCACTGAATGTGAATGTCAACGATGTTGATGAGATTGTGTGCCGATGAGGGATGCAAAGATTCTGATGAATGAATGACTATGGAGCGAAGAACCGGAGATGAATGTGCCAGTTTATAGTCTTAGCAGACTATCATGGGTTAGTTTTGTGTCGTAACCTGTTGGACATTGCCCGTTTAGCGTCGTGGCAGACGTCACGTTGCCAGTTTCGAGTCTTAGCGAACTATGAAGAGGCAAGCTAGTTTATAGTCTTAGCGAACGCGGATGGTATTAGTTTTAAGTCATAACCCAGGACTGTTCTATGGCATTAGTTTATCGTCATGATTCCAGGACATGTCTATGGTATCAATTTATCGTCATGATTCCAGGACTTGTCTATGGCATCAGTTTATCGTCATGAATCCAGGACGAGCTGTGGTATCAGTTTACCGTCATGATTCCAGGACGAATACGTAACTGAGCTCAAATTCATATATAGAATGGATTCAGGAACGAATGATTGGTTGGATTTGCAAATTCTTTTCCGTCCATGTCAGCTAGCTTGAATGCTCCGTTATCGAATGCTTTGGTGACCAGATAAGGACCCTCCCAGTTGGCTGAGAACTTATCTGGGTGTTCTTGAACAACCTTAAGCATGAGGTCTCCTTCTTTGATGGGGCATTTATGCACGTCATGCCGATGTCGTTGCCGCTGTTGTTTCTGGTACCATTCAATCTGATCGAGTGCCCGTACGCGCTCCTCCTCCACCGAGTCCAGGTCAATGATGCGTAGATCATTGTTTTGCCCATCATCGAGAAGTCCGAAGAGTGTGATCCTTAGAGATGGTACCTGTAGTTCCAAAGGTAAAATAGCTTCTGAACCATGAACAAGACTGTATGGAGTTTTACCTGTCGAAGTCTAGTGTGTAGTACGGTATGCCCACAATGCATACACAAGTTGTTCGTGCCATTTTCGTTTACTTTGGGCAAGCATTTTTTTCAGTATTGTAATGATTGTTTTATTTGTTGCCTCTGCCTGCCCATTGCTCTGAGGATAGTAAGGGGATGAAAACGAATGTTTAATCCCTAGACTATCACAAAATGTTTTGGTCTCGGCACTGCTAAATTGTGGCCCGTTGTCGGTGATGATTGTCATGGGAATGCCAAAATGGGTCACAATGTTTTCAAGGATGAAGTGGCACACCTGTTTAGAAGCAGTTTTACAAAGGGGTGCAGCTTCTACCCATTCTGTGAAATATTCAGTTGCTGTTATGATAAAACCATGCCCGGCCAAAGATGTGGGTGTTATCGGGCCAATAAGGTCCAATCCCCACTTCTGGAAGGGCCATGTGATTTGTGTTGTGTGCAACTCATTTGGCAGAATGTGGATTAGATTACTGTGTTTTTGACAAGTACTACATGTTTTGACCTTGGACAGATGGTTGTACTCCATGCGTGGCCAATAGTAGCCTAAGCGTCTTATTTTTGTTGCCATTGCCTTTGGTGCAATGTGTCCCCCACATATTCCATCGTGCACTTGCTCAAAAATTTTTTGGGCTTCGGTACTATTGACGCATGTTAGCAGTACACCCTCGTAGGATCAGAGACATAATGTATCTCCTACTAGTGTGTATTATCTAGAACGTTTGCGTACTGCATCCTTTTGTGCATTTGTTAAATGTTGTGGCGTTTTGCCATGCAGAAGGTATTCCTTTACGTCGTCGTACCATTCATTAGCGTGTGTTGCACTAATGGATGCGATTGACAGCATGTCGGGAGCATTGGTTATGGGCTCGGTGCAACTAGTTACGGAGCTCGGTAACGCATGAAACATGTCAGGGGATATGTTTAATGCCAAGGTTGCTAATGCGTCTGCGATGGTATTGTCATTCCTGGAGACATGTTGGACATTAACATTTTCGAATCGTTTAAGCAGGTGCTTGGCCAGATCACAGTATGGTTGTAAGTGTTGTGCTTTACACGCATAGACATCTGTGACTTGGTTTACGACTAATTGTGAATCCCCTCTGACTACAAGCTATGTGATGTCTGAAGCTAGTGCGGCTGCGAGACCTCTAAGGATACCTTCATACTCTGCTATGTTATTAGTACAATGAAAGTTGAAGCGATAAGCAAAAGGTTTAATTTCTCTAGAGGGATATGTGATTACAGCGACAGCACTTCCTCCTTGAGAGGCGGATGCTCCATCAAAGTTCAGAATGGCATCGTAGTCATCTGGCACCGTATCTATTGCATTTATATTTTCGTCTAGGAATTCAGGTTCTATGGTACCTAGATCGTGTGTTGGCGACGTAGTCATTTGATTTGCTATGGCTTGGCCCTTGACTGATGATTGTGCTACATAGTGCAGGTCAAACTCGGCTATGATGGCCTTCCAACGGGCTATCCTGCTCGATTCGTAGATGTTTCCAGTTATAGCTCTGAGTACATTATCTTTGCAAATTATGTTAACTCGATTTTGGAAAAGATAATGTCGCCATTTCTTTAAAGAGAAAGCTAAGGCTAAACATGACTTCTCTACGTCATTGTATCTTTTTTCGTGGGCAACTAATGCATGGCTCAGGTAGTATACAGGGACTTCAGTTTTGTCATCTCTTTTCTAGCAAAGCATAGACGCGATTGATGATTTTGATGTGGCCAAGTAGATGTAGAACGGCTTGTCGTTTTCAGGTGGGTATACCGTGGGTAATCGAGCGAGTGCCGTTTTAATGTTGTCAAATGCTTCTTGGCACTGCGGGGTCCATTCGAAGTGGATGTTTTTGTGGAGTAGGTGGTTCATAGGTGTTAGTTTTCCCATCAAATTTTCTATGAACCTCCTGATGAACTGTAATCGACCTTGTACCCCTCAAAGTTCGGTTAGATTGCTAGGTGGTTTTAGGTTTTTAATGGCCTTAACCTTATCGGGGTCTACCCGTATCCCTGCTTCTGAGGCTACGAACCCAAGCATTTTACCTATTTTGACGCTGAATACACATTTATTTGGGTTAAGCCTTAGCTCGTATTTTAGACATCGTTTTAACACTAAGTCAAGATCCTGTACATGTTGTTTTGGCGTTTTTGATTTAACCACTATGTCATCCACATAATCATTGAGTGAGTGTAAGATGTAATCGCTGAAAATATATGTCATTACCCTTTGATATGTGGCCCCAGTGTTCTTGAGACCAAAAGGCATCATTGTGTAACAAAAGGTTCCCCAAGGTGTCATAAAAGTGGTTCAGAGCTGGTGTTCTGGATTAATACGTATCTGGTTATATCCCGAGAACCCATCCATAAAAGATAACAGGGCATGCCCAGCAGTTGAGTCGACTAGTTGATCAATGCTAGGTAAGGGGAAGTCATCTTTTATGGTTGCTACGTTGAGGTCACGGAAGTCAATACATAGGCGGATACTTCCGTTTTTCTTTGGGACTATAACCATGTTTGACACCCATTCGGCGTAATCAACAGCCCTAATGAAACCAGCTTGGTAGAGCTTGGTAATCTCACTACGAACTGCTAACGCCACCTCCGGCTTGACCTTTCGTGCTTTCTATTTTACTGGCCTTAGTTTCGGATCAAGGATAATGTTGTGCTGGACGATACAAGGGTCTAGTCCGGGCATGTCTGTATAGGACCAAGAAAGCGCTTTCATATTGTCCCTAAGCACGTTTTCGATATCTTTAGCTAGATGCGAATCTAGTAATGCACTTAATTTTAAAATTTTAATTTCCCCATCAGGCATAGTGATGGGAGTTTCGGTTAGAGGGTCTTCAGTAATGTTTTCGGCTTCTATGTCGAGGGATTTTGTCATACCCTCATAGTCGTTGACCGTTTCTTGCGTTGAAGCTATTATTGCATTGTTTGTTGATAAGCGCGCATGGATGAGATTCATGTCGATATTCCTTTCAACTACGCCGTACGGTCCATCAATGACCAACAGCTTAGTTAAGCGCTTGCAATCCATTAGGCTAGTTTCTATCAATAAGTAGAGAGCTTGGTGAGATAGCGGAGGTCATTCTGTGTCTTTCGACAATCTTTAGTGTGTATACATGACAGTGGGTTAATGTGACAGTAAATCGGCAGTTTAATGCCTTACCGGGCAACGAACAGCAGTTTAATGCCTTACCGGGCAACGAACGGCAGTTTAATGCCTTACCGAGCAACGAACGGCAGTTTAATGCTAAAATTTGTATTTTATATGGTTTATGTCTGTAAATTTTATATATATTTTTTGAAAAATTCAAAGTAAATTTGAAAAAGCATGAAAAACGAGGCAAAAAGCAAGAAAAATGGAAAAACAGCGACGGCGGCGGCGGCATCAGCGTCAGCGTCAGCGTCAGCGTCAACACGCTATAAAAGGGAGGATGGGGGGTCATTTTGTTATTTTACTTTCGGACGCGAGCGTAAACTGTGAGTGTAACCCCAGCGTAGACGCCGAGCGAAACCCCAGCGTAGACGCCGAGCGAAACCCTAGCGTAGACGCTGAGAGACAACCCCAGCGTAGACGCCGAGAAAACCCCAGCGTAGACGCTGAGAAAACACTACGCCACACGCAAATTCAAATCACAGCGTAGACACTGACAGAAACCCCAGTGTAGACACTAAGATGGGGAGAGGCAAAGAAATAGAAGGCTGAGGATAGAAGGGGCCAGAACTGACGTTCGCGGAGGAGAGCGAGGCGATGCTGCAGGGCCTACCCCGCCCGACTGTCCCCGCATGGCCCGGATCTTCCAGCAGGTAGGCGCTTGACCCTGTTTTTGCCGATTTTTTGGAGCATCTAATTTCTTTGTAGCGTAGACAGTTAGCGTAGGGTTTCGGCGTACACACCAAGCGTGAAGGGTTTAGGGTAATGTATCGGCGTAAACGCCGAGTGTGTTATTTTAGGCATAAACTGTCGCAGCTTCATTTTTCCGGTGTTTAGCATAGACGATTGTCGGCGTATACGCTCAGCGTATACGCTGGGTGTAGACACTTGTACTAGCTTCTGGTGTAAATTTTGGCATGTACTGTTTTTGGCATAGATGCACAACGTAGATAGTTTTTTGGCATGAACTGTTTTTCTACGCCCAGCGTATACACCGAGCATAACAGTTTTTCTACACCCAGCGTATACGCTGAGCGTGATAGTGTTTCTATGCCCAGCGTATACGCCGAGCGTAACAGTTTTTCTACGGCCAGCATATACGCCGAGCGTAACAGTTTTTTCTACGCCCAGCGTATACGCTGAGCGTAACATTTTTTTCTACGCCCAGCGTATACGCCGAGCGTAACTATTTTTTCTACGCCTAGCGTATACGTCGAGCGTAACTTTTTTTTCTACGCCCAACGTATACGCCAAGCGTAACAGTTAGAAAATTTTCTGCGAATGTTTAGTTTTCAGAATGAAGCTTTCAGTATGATTAATCTTTTGGCGTTGTTTTAATGGCTTGCAGGGACATTGAGCCTCCCCTTCTAGTGACTGAGCTAGTTGGGGTGTTAACATGGTATGCTCCTATTGAAGGTGGTGAACCGACCCCAAATCTAACCATTGAGAACAAGGGGGTCTGGTTTCGGGAAGGGGCTTGTGAATTTTTGGCCTTCATGCTAGACCATTTCAGGGTCGTCATTTGGTCTAACCTAAGCAATGATGTGTGGCGAAGTATTCTCGAGGCCATGTTACCTAGTGCGGCGGAGGGTATTAGCCTATTCCTTGATGACATTGATGAAGGGCCACTTGTTGCTGAGGGTGTTCCCCCTGGTGGTCCTAGATCTGCCCGTCCGTTGACACGTGTGTGGGACCAGCTGCCACAAGGGCCCAACTATATCAACAATACGTTGTTCCTGGTCGGCCGTGCACACACTTTGTTTCAGAACCCCCCCGGCACAGTATACCGGGTGGAAAGGTAATTTCGTTTTAGCTTTGGTTGTTCCTCTCTTTTTCATGTTCAAGTACCTACTCTTGCTTTAACACATGTTTTCGCCTTTCCGCAAGCCGAAGGTTACGCAAGAAGGGGCCTACGCAGGTGATGATGGGATTGCATTAGCACGCATGGCCTTAGAAGTGTTCATGGTGGGTCCCACCCTTCGCAGGGCCGTTTTGGCCCACACTAGGGAGGCCATGAAGAACTTCCCCAGGAATTTTTCTAAGGCGTTTGCACAATGCACCGTGCGTGGATGGTTGCACGCCGACTGGGCTCCTAATGGACCAATCTTTCCATCTATTGCTGCTCTGGGCGAAACTTCAAAGCCTAACACTGAGAGTAAGTGGCAATGTTTTCTAGATGTCGTAATGTGTTTGTTCAATTGCCGGGTGTTAAACTAATATGAAGGTTTTGGATTTGTCTCTATAGCTGGCACTACCTCTGGCGGGGATTCCGTTGTGACTAGGCGGACTGAAACGACGCTTTCCATGAAATTCGGAGAAACCAGCGCCACCCAGAAGTGGTTACGGGTGAAAGCTTCGCCGTCTATTGTTGCCTGTTTAGAGCATGCCGGCCTCATGGCACTCTTTGCAGCCCCTAGCCCGAATGTGTCTATAGCAGAGATGATCAGGATTGTGGATTCATTTAATAGATCCGTTTCCCGCTATAGCACTCGTATTAAGGGCGTTAAAGTAATTTTTGAATTATCGCCACAATTTTTTGTGGATTTGTTTGGCGTGCCTGCAAGTGGTATAAAGATCGTTACCGATAGGACGCACAAAGAAATTGACATGATTCGCGATTTAGAGGATTGGTTGGGGGTGGCAAAGGGTGCCAAAGGATTTCCAATGCAGGGGAGGACAAAAGTTGAGGAAGTCAACGAACTTTATCCCCTTGTTCGAGCACGTTTATTTCCGAAGACTCTGTCACAAGTCAAGAGTCTCGGGGTTGAAGCAGTGCGAGTCATGCGCACTATTCTAGAGGCTGGCATGCGCTACAACTGGGCCGAATTTTTGTTATCAGGCATGACTAAGGAGATAGAGCGGCTACGCTCAAGCATAGAGGCTCAATCCCATTTTACCTTCACTTTCTTTGCCTGCTATATTCGTCGCTTGGCCGAATTCTTAGTGGTTCACGGGGAGAATAAATTTGTTTTGCGTGATAGGCACCAGTTATCTCGCCCCTGGGTGAACCACCTGTTTGATACGGCCAAGTCCCAAGACACCCCCGAGGGGATTGATGAATCTCTTACAATCACCACGGGTGGATCGTCTGGCCCCTCTCTCCACACACGCGACAGTATAGGGTTGGAACCTGATGAAGCACCCTATACTGCCAAGAAGGCGGAACGGGTGGTCAAAGAAATAATAGGCAAAGTGAAATCCAAGTTGGGGAAGCGTGACCGCCCAGCTGAGGAGACTAGCGAAATTGAGCAACCCAGAGTGAAGCGAATTCGATTTAAAATACCCGGTAAACTTTTTGTTTTCTTTACTGCACTTATCTTGCAGATAGTTTTAACAGTTACCGGCTGTATGCAACTGACTTCATCTATTTTTCATTGAGTAGTCAAGAGACACGATTTGTGGACTATACCTGAAGATGAGGAGCTAACCGACCCGGCGGGAGGAACTGAATTGCTAGGGGAAGGAACTGGAGGAACTGGAGGTACTGAACCCCTAGATGATCAAGTAGAGACTGAAGAAATGTTTAGCGATTTTCTTAAAGGAAACCTGGAGCTTGGAGCCCCTCCCACCCAGGAGGAGGCTGGAGGGAATGGTATGCCTCTCTACTTAATTGTGCAGCCTGATACATTTTTGGATTATCTCATTGTGAATTTTTCATTAGACAGAGGAAAGGGAGATCAACCCTAAGAAGGAGCCAGAGATCCCCCCTGAAGTGTCGTCAAAGGTTAGCACTTCACGCACTGATGCTCCTTTTACTTGGATAGAGATGCCAAGTAAAAGGGATTTCGTAGCTGGCATAGCCGAAGAGGTCATCGAACGAATTGAAGGGATTAGTCCTGAAATAGGTATGGGGACGTCCAAATATTTTTATGGTGTTGGATTTTGATGCTCAATTTTTTTTGTTCTAATGTTTGTCCCTATGGATAGGTGCCCAACTGAGGTGGGATCTATCCGAGCCTGTCAATATGGAGAGCTTGCCCACACTTTCCCCAGAAGTTGAACAAGTGCCCAGACCTATCTACGAAGAGGTAGCAGAGGGCTTTGTTCATAATGCCAAAGCAGTATGGACGTGCAGGAGATCCATTGAGCAATTGTGGCTATAGATCCAGGAGAAAGAGAAGGAGAATTCCGAACTGTCGGCTGAACGTGACGATCTGAAGGCCCGATACGATTTCACTGTGGCCAGATTAAGTAATGATCGCTCTTGGCGGACCTCCGAAGTCACGTATACAAGGTATTGGAATCTGCTTAATCGCCATGCAGGGTTGAAACGGAGGTTAGGGGAGTGCAGGGCTCAGATTGAATTGCTCAACACCAAATGCCAAGATTGGAAGGCTTTTGCCTCCAAGGTACGCAAGTGGGGGCAAGATGAGAAAAACCACAAGCATCAATATAAGAAGTCGCTAAAGGAAGTGTCTATTGAGAAGCGACAGCTGGAAATGTTTGTGGAAGGCCTTGGTCTGCGCTCCGCCTTTGACACATTCGCCCAGAACACCATTGTAGAGATGGAATCTCCTAAACGATGGATAACAACCAGTTCTGGGGAGGTGTCAGTGGGGGAATTCCCTTTGAAATGTCCCATCTGGTCGGACGTTGACAAGGGAAAGGCTCTGGCAGATATTGACTTAGGGCTTGATGGTACAGATTGGGCAAGTGTTCTTGAAGAGGAGATCCTACGACGACTGGAATTCGGCTTGGGGGGACCTCCCATGGTAAGCGTTTTATCTTTATGAGGTTAATTGATTAGATGATGTTTGAAATTTTGACATTCGCTTATTCTTGTGTTGGTTATTTCTTCCTTGATCTTTTCAGGATGAAGGTGGCGATGAAACTGGAGAAGTTGGCCCCAGTGGAGCAGGGGCCTCAGATGCTGGTGGATCCAAGGGGGATGACCCTCATGTCCCAGATGTTTAACATTTTAGCATTTTTTTTGTTTTTCAAATCAAATTTATACTGGAATTGTAATTTGAAAATTGTGGGATGAACAAAGAAAGTTGATTGTATGTAATAACATGTGCACATATATATATATATATATATATTTTGAGTTTAATATGACACGGAAATGTAAAAATATTTTGGTTTGTTTTCTGTTTTAAGTGTGCTATGGGAACGCGATCATAAAAGTAAAATGAGAAGTGTACTAGTTTATGGCCATTTCAGGCCCCATGCGTAGTTGATGGCCATTTCGGGCCCCATGCTTAATCAGGGAATGTTTTGGAGGACGCGGATAGCTTTCTCGGTCAACCGATCATCGCTGATCATGGCTAGTTTTATGTCATTGCGGACATGATAGTTTAATGTCATTTCGGACCGGGAGTGGTATTTAATTGTTTTTCTCTATTTTATCGTAGTTTAATGTCATTTTGGAATTTTTATAGTTTAACGTCATTTCGGACTGGGGGTGGCATTTAATTAATTTCTTTTTTTTGTGTTTTATCATAGTTTAATGTCATTTCGGAATTTTTATAGTTTAACGTCATTTCGGACTAAGAGTGATGGTATCATTTCAGTAATTTTTTGATTTTTTTCACTTTAATGTTAGACGATGTTTCAACTGGTGTGATCCGGTATTCAGCATCGCCTTCGCTAATTACATTAAACGGAAATTCCGCCCAATGGACTTCTGAGGGGATTTCTTCTATGTTAACGGTTTCAGATATTTTAGTGTTCCTAGAGAGCTCTGTATTAGTTTCTACTTTAGGAGACACAGGTGTTTCTATCTGAGAGGGCTTTTGTTCCATGTTGGAAGATTTGCTACTTACCGATGGTTGTGGATTTTCGTTATTTTGGCTGGGTTTTTCAAGTTCAACTTCCGAGCCCTGGTCCATGTCCATATGCAATGAGATAATAGGAGTGGCTGCTTCACCGTGTATAACGATTTCTCCACCTTCATAAGGTAGATGAATTTCCTGATGGATAGGGGAAGAGACAGCTTTGAGTTGGGCTAACCAGGGTCTTCCCAATATTAGGTTAAACCCCGGCATCTCGTCCACTACTAAAAATTCAGCGGAGGTAGGGAATTGATCTCCCGCTATAAAGTCTAAGGTTATTGAGCCTTTCACCATCACGCGTGACCCACTAAATGACTTTAGACATGTAGTCGTGGTTGGCTTAAGTAATTCAGTAAGTCCGAGTTGTTCAACGATGTGGTACGGCACAATGTTTATCGCAGCTCCATCGTCTACATGGACCCTATGTATTTTAAACTGGTTTATACGGATTGTTATGAACATGGGGGTCATTGTTACCTCCTTCGTTTTCTTATCTACCTTGATGTTGTCATCATTAAAGCTTAGAGGCTTAGGAGCAGTCCCCTGAGGCGAGAACATCACCGCATGGATGGAGGATTCGTTTGGGGGTAAGTCCTCACTTACTGGGATTGACGTTAACATTCGCACTAGAGCTTCCCGATGCGTTTGAGATGTTAGGACTAAGTCATACAAGCTCAGTGAAGTGTTCTTTTGTTTTAGCGCTTGTGTGACCAACGTCAAGGCGGCTGCGAAGTTTTCACTGTTGGTAGTGTTTCTATCGGTACTGACTGGATCCATTGGACCCAACAATTTTATCTCTCGTTTTGTTGGTTTGTCAGTTTTCGGAGCTGTCGTTTGAGATGATTCATGTTTTTCAGACGACTCGCCTTCATTGTTCGTGCTTGGCTGCTCATTAGAGGATGACATGGGCACAGAGTTTAGGGGAGTGGGCTTAGGTGGCCCCAGAGCTAGTCGTTGGCGCTCTTTCTCCAAGCGTTCTCGTGTAAGCCTGTATGCCTGGCGCTCTCATGTATTACGTGGAGATGGAGTGGGCCTCGGAGTCTGGGATTGCCCTAGAACCTTTACGACGTAAGGAGCAGGGCGGGGCTGCGGGTACGATTGAGCAGGGGCTTGTGTAGGCAGCCTGACCATGTACGGGGTTGGCCTTGGCGGATGCTAGGCCTCTGTCATTGCAACGGCAGGTGGTACTCGGACTATGAAAGGGGTAGGCCGAGCATGGTGGGTTGGCAGACCCGTGGGATTAGCTGGAGGGATGCGCACTACATATGGTTGTTGGTGCATCATGATGTTAGAGGTGGACGTGGCTGAGGGCACTCGGACTACGTATGGTCGCTGCAGGGCATGGGGTGACTGAGGTGTGGAGTTAGCGGGAGGTATCTGAACCACGAATGGTTTGTTAGATGTTTCTTGTTTGTTCTGGGGATGGATGGTGTTGATGCAGGATGTGCCGAAGTCATCATCACAATAGATTGAGGTGATTACGTACGGTGCCTCTTTAGCGTTCAGGGGATCTTTAAACATCCCCATGGTCTGGTTTTGCGGTTGGACGGGGTTAGCCCCGTCAAAAGTAATCTTGCCATCATCTATCATCCTCTAGATGTCCTATTTCAGAGTGAAGCAGTAGTCCGTTCCATGCCCGTTGCATTGGTGATAATCGCAGAAGCGATCCATCCTGAATCCCTTGGGCATGGGTGGCTCATCCGGCGTTGCAAGGCTTGGGTTCTGCACGAGTTGACAGAACCGATCATGTCTTTGGATAGCCGTTGGAGACAATTGCTTGTGTTGCATCAATCGAGCCTTTAAGAGTTGGTTAAAGAGCTGGGATGGCTTCATCGGTAGGGGTGTGTACTGAGAGGGTTCCTTCCTCTCGAAGTTACGCGTACGGTTCGTAGGATTTTGTGATGACATCTCTAGGGTCGCTGTAGGAGCATGCTGATAGTAGTTAGTGGGGGGAATGGGCGGTTTGTGTTGAGGCGCAGGGTTTGTTTGCTGTGTTCCTGCTATTGCTGCTATAGTCGCCTTGGCCTTCTCTTTGTCTTTTTTAGTGTGTTGGTTTTTGAAGGCCAAGTACGCAGGGTCGTTGCTGTTTTGGGCAGCTTCCTCTATGTTCTTGATTTGCTCGAATGCTTGATTCAGGTCGCACGCATTGAGGTAGTATAGTTTGGACTTAAAGAAGTCATTGACAGCCCCCTTCAATATCGTGAGCAGATATGTTGGAGAGATTAGGTCGTGCAACTCATTGAGGGCTGCACTCCATCTCTGAATGAACTTCTGCACTGGTTCGAGTGGTGCTTGTTTGATCTGCATAAGACTATCCAGTGTCGCTGCAAGTTTCAAGTTATACTTAAACCGGGTTACGAACTAGCGTAACAGGTTGTCTACAGAAAGGACGGAGTTCTTGGGCAAGGCCCGGTACCAATCGAGTGTCCTTCCCACGAGGGACATGGGGAATACTCATAATACGAAGTGGGGCCATGCCTGAAGAAGTCCGCACTCTAATCTAAACGTGATGAGGTGGGCATTGGGGTCTATCTCCCCATTATATTTAGTTAGTGTCGGAAGGGGGACGCCCTTAGGCAAAGTTAAAGGTGGGACGGATGAGCTAATGGGATCATCGTTGTAGAAGTCTACTACCTTTAACTCCCCCTCAGCGGCTGTCTTGTGGCGTTTTACCTCGTCAGTCAATTCCTGCATCATTTTCTTAGCCTCTGCCCAATCTTGAGCATTTGGGAGCACGGGGGTTTGAGTTTGTGGGACGGGGTATGGGTTAGGCTGTTGAACGGTGGATTGAAAGGCTGAAAGTTGGGTTGTTGGTGCTTGTGTTTGTGGGAGGTGTATAGTAGGTGGCACTAGAGGTAACATGTTATAAAGAGGTGGTTGTTGTTGCTGTGGTCGTGGCTGTGCCTGGGGCACATGAGCTGATGGCAACGTGTGGGGTGGTACATAGTGGTGAGGAATTTGCTGCGACGGGGCACCCATCATCGGCCATTTTTCGGCCACGTTGTATGCATGGGCTCCTTGTTGGGTTACATCGGTGAAAGGGGGTGCATGCGTTTGGACGTGCGGGATGTAGTGGGCAGATGCGGACGCGGGTGTGACATGTGACATGCTAATCACTTAGGATTGGAATGTCACTCCTACGTTGCTGTGAGGGGGTAGTGTTTGCGAGGATGGACTTGCAGCTGTAGCGGGGATGACTGTAAAAGGGAATGTGTTGGGCAAGGGATTGCTCGGGGAAGGGACATGAGCTAATGCTGATATTTCTTGTGACTGTGCTTGGGTCTGGGCAGACTTAAAGGTTTGGAGGGGCATGATCTCCCCTGCGTCCCGGTTAAAGGTTGGGTTAAGGTGGTTATGCGGACTAAGCGTGTGGTAGGAATCTTCGTGCTCTGATTACGTAGCGAATTCATCCTCTTCGTCTGGTTGGGGATCTGCTATAGGCTAGCCTAACGATTGACTCCTGTGCAGAAGGAGCTGTGTAAAGAGTTCCGAGAATTGTTCTGGAATGGGAATTATGTCGTATGGGGAAGGGATGAATTCGTATCCTCCCCTGTAAAAGATTTCGAATTGTCTTTTTACCTCTATTTCAGACCGATCCACTGGCAGGCCAGCTTACATCTTAACGCAGATGAAGTTATATTCGTCTTGGGTTATAACGTTAGTGGCAGGGTCTCTCCCTTGCAGCCTCAAAGACCGTCGGGGCCCCATTGTGGATTGCCCTCCCAAGTGTGGTGTGACGGACTGCTGGGCAGCCATTATGTCTGAGATGTTAATGTTCTGGGTAGTAGCAGCAGTGATGTTTAGGGGATTCATGGTGATAGATTGTGTATGTAATATAGTTTGAGCGTGCGAAATTGATGTACTGGGCAACGTACAGTGTATGTGCTTCAACCGGCAATGTGTAATAGCTGTGTACAGCGTATATGTACAGCGTATGTGGCCGGCGTAGACGCTAGGTGTGCAGCGTATATGGTCTGCAGGTAGTGTAGGCGCTAAGTGTTCAACGTAGACGCTGGGCTAAGTGCAGCGTAAACGCTGGCGTAAATGTCAGCGTAGACTCTGGGGTTTCTGATCGCAGCGCAAACGCTTGGAAGGTTGACAGCATAGACGCTAAGCCGAGGGTTTAAACAATGCAGCGAAAACGCTGATGAGCGTAGACACTGAGGAGCGTATGGTCAAGTTCAAGCGGAGGCCCTCCTTCTAGCGCCAAAATCTGTACCGCCTGAAATCGTTGGTCCCTGGCTGGAACGAGGAATAGAGACCGCGGGATCGTAGGACGAGCACAGATGACCCCACCTTCGCCTGAGGGCATGCTGGAATGCACGAAGGTAGGGTACCTTGGGTGGTCCGCACGCGGATCAGACAAGGATTTCCCCGAGCGCCACCGAAGTGTTATACCCTGGGTTATGCGTAAATGGAGCGTAAACAGTGAAACGGACGCAAACAGAGTGTAAGCGTAAACGGGCGTAAACAGGTTCAGGTGTAAACAGCGTAAACAAATATAGGCACTGCGTAAGCGTAGACAACAGCGTGAACAGCATAAACGAGCATAAAGAGCGTAAACAGATGTAAACGGTGTAACCAATGTGGGCATATACGGACGCCAACGAAGTGTGAACGAACAGGCGTAAATGAAGCGTGGGCCAAATTGACATAAAACTGTAAAAGAACTTGCAACAAGCGTAAACAGTGGATTACGCTAAGTGTGACCCTGAACACAGCGTAAGCAGGGTGTTAACCCGAGCATACAGCGTAACAGGGCGTAAACTGGGTGTAAGGCGTAAACAGAATACCGACAGCGTAAACAGCGTGAACAGGGCGTAAATGTGAGTGTAAACAAGGACATGCAATAAATCAGCGTAAATTGTATTATGAAGTGAGTGTAATGCACCGGTCTAGACGTAGTTGTGGCTGAACACAAGGCGGACGTAAAGCCCCGGTGAGTGCAAGGATGCTGCTGGTTCACACGGTAGGCGGAGCGTAGATTGTGCTCAGCGTACAGAACTTCCAGCGTAAGCGTAAGCGTAAGAGGCTTTTGGGCTCTGGCTCACAGCGTAACAACGTAATTGCTCTTAGGTCTGCTCTGGTAAATTTTTTCTGACCTTGTATTTACGGAAAACTGGGCTATTTATAGGGTTAGGGTTACCGGGAAAATCGGGCTGGGAGACACGTGGTGTATTGACTGGGCGTTACAATTTAGAAACTTGATATACGCTAGGCGTATACGCTACAACAGGCCAGTGTATATGCTGGGTGTCTACGCTAGACTTGCTAGGCATGTGAACTTGTATGGACGCTGGGTGTATACGCTGGGGCGTGTACGCTGATGGATGCTGGCGTATACGCTGGAGCGTATACGCTGATGGATACTTGACGTCGACTTGCTTCAATTCTTGCTCCTGTTGCACCTACTAAGCGTACATGTTGAGGCGTGCATGCTGGTCATCAGGCGCATACGCCAGGCGTAGACGCTGGGCGTAGACACTGATGGATGCTGGCGTATACGCTGATGAATGCTAGACGTACATGCTGGGCGTGTACGCCGGAGGGGTGTCCACTTGCTTTAATCTTTGCCTTCTGGTGTTATCTTCAGGCTGTCATTGGAGATCCTGTCGTCGAGCGTGTGTGGTGCCTGGGCGTATACGCCGGAGAGCCGAGCATATACGCTGATGTGCCAGGCGTATACACTGAAATGTTGGACATATACGCTGGTGCCATGTACTTAGTGAAAACTAAGTGTTATGATCATGCAACCGGCATTGTTCATGAATTCGAAGGTCCGGTTTGGTGTCGGACAAGTACTAAGCTCCGATTTTTGTGGTGTTTCACCACCAATAGCAATAAGCTTACTACCCAAGTGGAACTCCTCCATAAATTTATGAACAATACCAATAGTGGTACCAACCACAATTATGGAGAAGGCCACTACCAAGGCAGTAATACCCTTATAAGCAACTAGATCCATATAGGTATTATGTTTAGCAACCTATCTCTCCAAGAAGTTTTGCAAGCCATACCTCATTTCAAGATCACTATTACCCTCCAAAGTACCACTGAACACATTCACCATCTACTCAAGGGTAAAACCCATATCCATACCACCCTACACATCTATCTACACACACACCTCCACCTTCAACCTAGTTACCTCTTGCTCTATCCATGTAGGATGAGATTTCTTCATAGCCACAAAAATGAAATGCTATGAGGGCTATACATTCATAATTGGCTTTCTAGCTGAGTGATTTGGACAATCAATCTAGAAAAAGACCCTTCTTCCAGTCTAGCAGTCCTCTCTGAAACACCCCAAAATTCAAAGACATGCTTGCTTCACCAGGTCTTTGCAAATCACGCAGCGTTACAGCAGCTCTTTAGGAGGAGAATGCTCTGAATTTAGGCCAGCCAGTTTGGCAAATTTTCTACTTTGGGTGTAAACAGGCTCTATGTATCATCTTGCCTGCCAACCTAAGTAGTTTACCTAGCCGATAGCCTACTCAAAAGCAATGCGCGGAGGTTTTAGCAGTGTTCAGGATGCGCGAAATAGTTTAGCAAGTTTTCTAAGTAACAAAGTCTACTACGCTACACTACGCCTCGCTATGTAGTGTAGCAAGCTTCAAAAAATGTTTACGGAATCAAAGTGCTACGCTACACTATGTAGTGTAGCACAGCGTAGCAAAAGCTGGACAATCAATCCCCCTCACCTGACTTCAAGCCCTTCAGCAATGTCTCCTTCCGTCAGAAAGCGACAAACTTGGCAAAAAATAGGCCATGTTTACTACTACGCTATGCTAAGCTACATGGTGTAGCAAGGCATAGCAATTCTGCAGAAGTGACAGAAGGAAACTCAAAGGGCAGGATCACCATGTTCGTAAGTGTCGCAGTGCAAGGTAGAGTTTGCATATTGGCAAATTTTTTGTGACTAAGACAGGTTGCTACACTATCCTACGCTACATAGCGTAGCAAACATACAATGCACATGTAGCGAAACACGTGACAAGATGTTATGCCACACCAAACATGCTACGCTACAAAGAATAGCAAGACGTGGCAAGCAGTTACACAACATCAATGCACTTCACCTAATTGCATTGTTGCTCTGACAGCATAATTACAATGCAATTGGTTTGTAATTATGGCATGCTAGGCTTGCCCAATGGTCATGCAGGGACGTGTAGCATAGACAAGTCAGCATAGGCCCAAGGCATGTGGCATTCAAACCGCATCTTTCATGTGCCCTTGGTCCTATAAATACCCTAGTGAACAATGCTAAAAAGGGCGTCTAGCACTTAGGCTCTCTTTTCACACTTTCGGTTCTAATTTTTTGAGCAGTCTAGTTGACTAAAAATTTTGTTGGCTAACAAGCAAGCAAGATAGCATTGTAACCTCGAGCATCGTAAGCTTCCTATTTTGAAACTGAAAAAAGTTAGCACTCTCTGTTGGCATTTTGCTCTACCCTTGTCTACCACCTTGGTAGCACTTTACATTGTTAATGCTTGAGCCTACGTTGAAGCACATAGCCATCTTTCTCTACACATCCTGGTTACTCTCGGTATCCCTGCATCTCCCTATGCAACCGACTATATCCATTTTGACAAAGCAAAGTTGTAGGTTCGAAGTGGTGCATTTTTCTAATTGTAGTTCATTTTGTCTCTTGCTTACTATTGCATTTTTACATTATTTTCTACCGCTTTTACATTCAAGCGTTGTTTTTACAAGTTCAGTTTCATTTTTAAATCACACATTGCAAAAGGCTATATCAATGTCGACTAAGTCCCTGTCTAATCGACCATACCATTCAGGGCACCCCGTTTCCATCCCATCCAGCATAGCCCTCCCACGGAAATAGGGTCAAGAATGTTAGTGGCCGCCGACACCTCAGTGTTTTCTAGCTATCGATGTTTTCGGTTGCTACACTCTCCAACCCTCACAATCTAGTCCAGCTGATCGTCTTGCATCTCCAATACCCTCATCCTCTACATCAAATACCTTTGAGTGCCCTTCAAACCAAGTGCTACCTTGAATTCATACTATAATGCTAACTCATGCTATTCCTAACTGGATCAAGGTTGGTAATATTTCCATGAAAAGATCTTATCTAAGAAGTCCACTCATTTACCTGTAGATCGTTGGACATGAGCCATGCAAGGCTCTTCTTGGCTCTATTTTTGGTGTTAATCTCATCTCCCATGACATGTACAAGGCTTGGAACCTACCACCTCTCAAGAAGAGCAACATCTATCTAGAATTAGTAAATTAGTTAATTACTATCCCTCTAGGATTAGTAGAGGACATTATAACCATAGTTTGTGGGTGGTCCTATCCTCCTAATTTTCTAGTGATTAAGGTTGAAAACTGCAAAGTGGCTTTTCCATCATTATGAGAAGTGCTTGGTTAAGCACAATCAATGCATGTATGGGTATAAGGGACCTATCTCTAGAAATACCCAAAGAAAATGAATTGGACAAGATAGAGAAAAAACATATTCCATGCATCATGTATAGTGATAACACGTATAATTTCATGCAAAATATTTGGTCAATCAAAAGTACATACATTAAAGCATGTAATAAATATGCACAGGAAATCAATATTCAAAGGTTTTTGTACACAATAGCCACAAAATAGGAGGGTAACCAGTGGCTAATAGCTAACTTAGATAGCAGCACATTATGCATGGAACCAACTAAGAGCCTAACATGTGCTTATGTTAAAGGCATGGACAAAATTTAATAACTTCATTCAAAATATTTGATAAAGATGATGATACCTATTAGGGAGAGTTGAAAATCCCTGATAACTTCAAGCAGGAACCCTTAGAGCTAAAAACTTTACTGGTCAACATGGAATATGCATTTTTAAATATGGTAAACTAATCATAATTAATGCAAACCTTGCTCTTAAATAAAAAAAAACTATTGAAGGTGGTTAACAAATGGCCAATAATGTTTCCTTGGTTATATCCTAAGCTAACAAGAATCCATTTAAGGTTATGCTAATGTTGTATCTACACCAACTCGACCATGAAGCCTAGAAGGCAGTCGTAGAGGTGGTTGAGCCCCAAATTGAAGTAGATCGTCAAGGAGAAAATTAATCAACTCCTCTAGGTAGGGTTCATCTATCCCATTATGGATAGCAAGTGCGTTTGCCCACTCATAATTGTGCCAAAGAAAGTTGGCAAGTGGTGGGTTTGCATTGACTTTAAGCTATTGAATATGGCAATGTTTAAAGATCATTTTCCATTACCATTTGTGGATCAAGTGTTGGACATCATATCCAAGCATTGTTATTATAGTTTCTTGGATGGTTATACTGGCTATAACCAAATCTAAATTGATCTAGAAGATTAGGCCAAGATAACATTCATGATTCCCTAGGTGAATTTTGCATATTGTAAGATGCCATTCATTCTATGTAATGCCCCTGCAACATTTCAATGCTTGATCCTTAGTAGCTTCCAATGGCATATTAGTAGTGGTGTAGAAGTCTTCATGGATGACTTTTCCACCTATGGAGCTACATTTGAGTAAGCCTTGGACTACCTTGAGTAGGTATTGAAGAGATGTGTTGAAATAAACTTGTGGCTCAACTAGCAAAAGAGCCATCTCATGGTTCAAGAAGGCATTGTGCTAGGGCATCAAATTTCGCAAAAACGGATTGAGGTAGACCTAGAAAAGATAAGGGTCATCCAAGCAATAACACACTAACTAGAGATAGTTAAATATGTTTAATCATTTCTTAGACACACTAGCTACTACCAGCGATTCATAGAAAATTTCTCTAAGATCATAAAACTATTGGTAGAGCTTACAAAGGAAGATGCACCTTTCATCTAGACCAAGGACTGTGAACATGCATTCCAACAGTTAAAAGAGAAACTAGTATAAACACCAATCCTATGAGCACCAGACTAGTCCAAACCCTTCCACATCATGACAAATGCATCTAAATATGCCTTGGGAGTAGTGCTCACATAGATGGATGATAAAAATGCCCATATTATATCCACTGAACAAGTTAAAGCATTGTGGAAGCATAGTTAAATTACACTACCATGGAAAAGAAACTAATGGTAGTGGTGTATTCTATAGAAATGTTCAAGCGCTATGTGCTTGGGTAAAAAGTATTTGTACACATGGACCACAGTGCAATCTACTTCCTCATGAACAAGCCAACAGTGAACCCTCGTGTCGTACAGTGGCTCGTGATCTTGTAGGAATTTAATCTCACGATGGTAGATCAAAAAGAAACTAAGAATGTGATCATTAGTCATATCTCTTACTTAAGATGGGATAATAAAGAGGAGGAGAGCCTACTCTCTGACTAGTTTCTAGACGAACTCCTCTTTACAAGAGTAGTAAGTCAAGAAATTCCCATATAGATAACATGGTATAATGGCATCCTCACCTATTTTCTCACTCAGGAGATGCAACAATTTCTTCATCTAGCCAAATATTTCATTGTTGTGTCCTTAACAAAGATTAACTACACGTTCTCCAGGATGCTCTCAAAGGGCCTTGTGGAGGCCACTATGTATGGAGATGCATGACCATAAAAATCCTAATGGCAGGATACTATTGGCCTATAATCTTTTGGGATGCCCACCAATTTTTCCAATCTTGTGAACATTGTCAATGAGACAGGGGGATGACTGCTTGCATGAAAGGTCCTCACTAGTGGATGTAACCATTGGACCCTTTTGATATATGGGATATTGACTTCATGGGTCCCATCACACCCATGTCCAATGGGAAGGCATATATTATCATAGCAATCAACTACTACACAAAATGGATACAAAATGGGCAAAATAAGTAGTCATTATTGATTGTACATCATCCACTATTGGTAGATTTATACAAAAGAATATTGTAAATAGGTTTTGGATGCCACATTTGCTAATTTCTGATAATGGAACTCATTTCATAAGTGCCACTTTTAGAAAATTGATGCAACACTTGGGGTTGAACATAAATTAACAACACCTTACCATCCCCCAAGCCAATGGTCAAGTAGAGGTAACCAATCAGGAGATCACAAAGATACTAATGCAAGCCATTAGCAAATATAGGAAAGATTGGAGTGCAAAACTTAACAATGCCTTCTAGGCTTATTGTTCAACATGGAAACTTCCTATTGGATATTCTTCCTACAAGTTAGTCTATAGAAAACTTCCAACACTCTCGATTCAATTGGAGCTTTGTACACTCTCAACAACCTATGATCTAAATATTTATCTAAGTTTAGCATAGAAAGAAAGATTAATCAACCCAAACGTGCTAGATGAAAATTGATTAGTGGCCCTATCTTTGAATGAGGTGCACAAGGCATTCAGCAAGCAATGCCATGACCTAAGAATACAAAAGGTAGAACTTTAATTGATAGATAAGGTCCTCTATTGGAACCCCTCACATGTACCCCAAAGGAAAAAATTCCAAACATTGTGGGAGGAATCTTATATAATTGATCAAACCTTTCCCTTCAGGGCCATGATAATTTACAAACCTAAAAGCTCAAATAAAAAGTAACTTAACATCCAATAAGTAAAACCTTTTCTTGAACCAAGTTAGACTATTGCAGCTAACACCTCAAGGGATGGATAATCATGTTCCATTTTTTGGATCTCCTCCTTCCAACTCAGTTGTGGGGGAGATGGCCATCTATGCTAATAATCCATATGGCTTCTCAATTTTTGTACTTTTTGTTTTCCATGTTTTTGGTTTTACAAGTTATTTATTTTATAGATTTTTGAATTTTCAAATTCATCTAATTTTACACCATCGTTAGTACCTTTGACCCTTAATTATTTTAAACTTTCTTATATATTTTACTTTGTTTTGTTTTGTTCAAATGTGATATTTCCTCATTTTTTCTAATAAAATTTCTTTATTATCATAGGACATAGTGCCACTATTGCTATTTACTAATGATGGTTTATGCTTAATATTATGGCTGTCAATGTCTGGTTTCTATTTTTGAATTCTGATGTTGTAGTGATTGAAAATGTTAGCAAGTAGAACACTAAGGGTTCAACAGGTGCACAGCTGAACCCTGTGTCTACAAGAGGGCCTTGCTAGATGTGGAGACAAGGTGTCTTGAATGGTCTTGTCAATTGAATAGGGACTTATGGAATGCAACTGGTGCTAAGTGTTGGGTAGTGTCAACTATGTTAACTGTGTGAACAGTGCTAAGTGTAGCTGGTGTTAATAGTGTGAATAGTGCTAAGTGTAGTTACATTTTTCAATAGAAAATGAGAGTGTCAACACACATGGACCATCACTTGAGCATAGATGTAGGTCAATGTGAATAAAATGTGAAAAAATGAAAATAAAACATAAGGGAGGAAGAGAGAGAAACGAAATGTCACCTCAAATGGGGTTGAGTGTAGTTAACTCCAAAATGGGTTTAGAAGGTATGTGGTGTACAATAGGCCTAGTAGAAATCATAGTCACAGTCTCAATGGTGTCAAGCCATGAAGTCTAGTTCTCATCATGGTGTCCATGCATGCTGGGTTGGTTGCTGCAATATACTATGGGCTATGGTGTTTGGCTGGGCTACAAAGGGACTATGGTGGATTTTGGTCTGTAACTCTGCCTCTGTGGATTGTTGGGGTTCCTTTGGGTCTTGTTTGTCCAAATGCCAACTATCTAAAATTTCTTCTCTCCCCTTGAAAATTCCCAAGGCAATGGTATTTATAGGGTTAGCATTCCTAAAAAATGTGGATTGTCTACCACATGATAGAGGGGTAGTTGGGACTATGTTTGACCCCAATTATGCTCGACCCCAACTACGCTCAACCCCAACTATGCTCTAGAGCATAGTCCCAATAGTCAAAAAAAATGCCAAAACTGGTTTTTTCATGCTAAATACGCTAAATATGCTCTATAGTGTAGTCCTAGTAGTGGAAAGCATAGTCTTAGCACTTAAAAAAATCTACAACTTGTGTCATTATTCTAACACTTAGAAAAATCGTACAAAACTGGCTATTGTGTGTCGACTACATTGACTATGCTCTAGAGTGTAGTCCTAGTAGTGAAGCACATAGTCTCAACTCGTAGAAAAATTTTGTAGCTTGTGACCTCATTTAGAAACTTAGCCAAATTGCAAAAAAATGGCCGTTGAAGCTAACTACACTCTACTACAGTGGAGAACGTAGTCCTAGAACTTAGACAAATTTGCAAAAAGTGTCATCATTCTGATACTTAGAAGAATTTTGCAAATCTAGACTATTTGTGTCAACTGTGCTAACTACACTCTATGGCATAGTCCTAGTAGTAGGGAGCATAGTCTAAATACTTAGAAAAAATTTTCCAAGTTTTGACACTTAGAAAAATTTTTAGTTAAGACCTGGAAGTCCAAATTTGGTTGTGTTTCATTGGCCCCTCTTTGTTGATATATAGAGGAGTGGCTTGAGAGATGTCTATAATGATTAAAAACATCGATGGCTGGAATCACTAAGGGATCAATGGATGCACAACCTTAACCTTGCCTCCATGTGAGGGCCTTGGTGGAAATGAAGGCAAAGTGTCCTAAATGATTTTGTCGATTGAATAGGGACTTTGCTAGTTGCAATCGAGGCAGTGGGTACAATCAATGGATGGCATCATTAGCTAAAATGTAAATGCAAATAATATGCATGAAAAAAGTGTAGAAAGATGCAAGAAAATGCTAGAAACTGGAGAGAGAAATGGAACACCACCCCAAATGAAAGCATAGTTAACTTCAAAAAGGTCTCAGAAGGTACACAATGTACAATAGGTGCAGTGGAAGTGTAGTCATAATCTCAATGGTGTTGGGCCATGAAGTTTGGCACTCACCCTAATGAACCATGCCTACCAAGTTGGTTGTTGTAGTGTATTGTGCAGTGTTCTACAGGGCTACAGTGGGCCATGATAAGCAACTTTGCCTCTTTGTCAGTGTGGTATGCTCTAGGTCTCATTTTCCCATGGAGTTAAGTGCTAATATGCCAAAATGGAAAATGCCAGGTGCTTAAAAATGCTCACATCCAAGGAATGCCAACCACTTAAGAATGCCAACAATTTGGGAATGCCAACAATCAAGGAATGCCAATCATTAAAAGGTTGTGATCTAGGGGTATTTATAGTGCTAGGGCTAGCACAAAACATGGATCAGGTGCCATGTGGTAGTGTGGTAGGTGAGACTACAAGAAAAATTCAAAAAAATTTCTAAGTTTAAAGGTGACCAGAAAATTTTCTAACTCTGGTTTTTATGCTTGCTATGCTTTAGAGTGTAGGTACAATTTGGGACAAATGGGGAGTGTAGGAGAAATGCAAATTGCTGATCTTGATTTCAAGAGGAGTGTTGGAGCTGAGGTGAAGGTTGATGCCGAGCTCTAGAGGCTTTTAAAGGCTATCAAAGGCTTCTTTTCAATGCTACACTGGCTATGCTCTAGAGCATAACCCAAAACTTAGAAAAAGTTTAAATTTGATGCCTAGCACTAGCTATGCTTGCTATGCTCTAGAGTGTAGCAGGGATACTTAGAAAAGACTTGGCACAAATTTTTTCTTCTTCCATGCTACGCTTGGGAGCATAACACCAACACTTAGAAGAATTTGCCAAGTTTTGATACTTAGAAAAATTTGCAGTTGCAATGCTAAACTCCAAAATTGGTGGTGTTTCAACAGGCCATGTGACATCTGGAGGAGTGGCTTGAGAGACGTTGACAAAAAATTACAAAAAACCATAGCAAATGTGACACCAACACCACTCATTTGTAGAAGATTGGATGACATTTCATCATGCTCAAAAGTGCTAAGGGAATAAGGATATGCTAAAGGACAAGTGGTATAGGCTATGCTAGGAAGATGAAATGCAAATAGTGGACAATGATGTAAAATGCAAAGTTAGCACAATTGATGGTGATCATGGCATGAAGTGGCTTGCCCCTTAAATGTTGACCTCTCATTGGAATACTCATGAGAGAGTCAAAGTCGATCCAAGGTTGGGCCGATTGTGAAACTACATCACTATCAATTTTCTTGGGGATGTGCTTTTCCCCTTTTTTCTTTTATTTTTCTTTTCTTTTCTTTTCTTTTCATTTTTTTTCTTCTCTCGCTATTTTTTTTAATCTGCTTTGCTTTGAGGTGAACCTTTGTTGGGTTTAGCTTACTATTGAATGTTAGCTACAAGTTGGCCATCGAGTAGATGGGCTTTGTTTTGATGCAACCACATCACATTTGTAGGATAGGTGTTTCCTCCCAGGGATGAGTTGTGTTACATCCTTTTAGGCCTTGACTAGCCAATAGAGGCTCCCCATGGGACAAGTTGCATTATGTCCACCATGGGTTCTACAGTTGATGTGAGGAGAATTTCATATGCATCACAGTGCGTATGCATTAGAGGGATGCCCAATTGTGAGTATGTAGGGGATAAGAGGCTATTGGAATGAAGGAGTGGATGTGCATAGGTTGTAACAGGGTGAGGGAGATGTGCACTCTTGAGAGGCTTAGCTAGTCTAATCATGCACGTCAAAGCAATGTGGTGACTTCTTGTTGTAATGAGATGCATCTTTGCATGACTGCCTCTAAGGCTTCATCTTACAAACACAACTCTGAGAAAACAAGAAAACCACAAAACGTGAAATGTAAATCAAATGCTAAATGTAAAGATGCTGCAAGTGCTAGATGCAAAGATGCTACAAATACATCAAATGCTACGCCAGTTACAAGTCCTCAGAAACCTAACGAAATTTCCATAGCAATGATGTTACAAGTTCTTCAAAAGCCTTACTAATGGTAGGTACTCCAAAAGATCTGGAGAATGGTGGGAGGTGATGATGATCTAAGTGCCCAAAGGGTTTCACCAATGGAAAGTTCTCAAATAAATTAGCAACATGCTAGTTTAAAGTCCTGGTAGACTATGAACCCAATTTAAGGTCCTGGCAGACCATGATGTGTTAGTTTATAGTCCTAGAAGACTGGCAAGTGCTAGTTTAACATCGTAGTAGATGGTGGATGTTGTGCTAATTTAACATCATGACTCAAGAATGTTAAATGTGCTTTTTTATAGTCATAGCAGATTGCCTATGTTAGTTTATAGTCATAGCAAACTATCTTTTGTAATTTTTTTCATCATGGTGGACAAGTGCTTACCTTGCTTATGTGAGGTGTGATGCTACATGCATAGTCATGATATGTGCCTAAAAGATCCTGAAAAAATCAACTAGAGATAAAAGATCAAGTGGCACCTATCACAAACAAAGTTAAAATGCACGAATTAAAGGAAAGTAATGTAGAAAGTAATAGTTTTAGGTCATTCCGGTCCCTAGGCTAGTTTAAGGACTTTTTGGGCCATGTGTGTTTGTAGTTTTATGATTGTTTTTGATTTTATGTGTTTTTTGATGTTTTTCAAATGCAATGCATAAGCTAAGTGGATGTATGCATACACAAAGCAAAGCAGTATGTAAACTAGGTAAGGAGGCATGAACAAATGCAATGTAAGAAAAAACCAAAAATGCATGGCACATGGAGGCAAGGGGTAAGTAGGAAAAGTCTTGATCATGCAGTTGCTTATTAACCAGGTGTGGATTAGGGGGTGCACAAGGCTTAGGATCCTCTAGAAGGCTATTAGCTTCAACAACTCATTTGGGTGTGTTAGCCTTAGGCATTGTGTTGGTTGCTATAGGTGTACTACCAAGAAACTCCACCTTTGACACTTGCTTCATGTCTATGTTGTGGATAGCTGGAGGGAAGGTGTTATTACTATGGATGATAACTTGATCACCTTCATATGAAAGGTGAAATTCTTGATGGATGAATGAGGAGACTACCTATAGTTGGTCTAGCCAAGGCCTACCCAAGATCAAGTTGAAGCTTGGCGTCTCCTCTATGACAATGAAATTTGTGCTTATGGGGAATTGCTCTCCTGCCATAAAGGCAAAGTTGATTGTACCCCTAACGATGATGTGTGATTTGTTGAAGGATCTTAGACATGGTTCTGGTTGGCCTAATTTCATTTTCCAAGTCTAACTTATCAATGATGAAGTATAGGGGTACATTTGTTGCTACACCATCATTGACATGCACTCTGTGGATGGTGCACTATCCAACACATATGCTAATTGATGATAGAGCTATAGTGACCTCCCCTCATTCAAGGTTGACCTTGAATGCATCATTGTGAAATGCTAAGGATGTTGAACTTGATTCCTATGGTGTAGGAGGTAACTGTTGGTACATTTGGCCATTTCATGGAGTAGGCTTTGAAAGGGTACTCCATTTATCATCCGTTGTGTGTTGTGTGTTGATTTAAGAGAGAGAGAGATAATCTACCTATAATGTTCAAAAGTTTAACATTGAATTTTTGAAGCAACAGATGGTGAAACTATGGAAGTTTACTACGCTAATATTCTTAGAGATGATGAAGACTATGCATATGGCTTGCTGAAGCAAAGAAGGTTCAAAGTAAAACTTTGAGATGTTAGGTTATCAGTTTGTTAAACCAAGGAACTATACATGCTCATCCAGTACTGAATACTTTGTTAATGTTGTTTGGAATTATCCACCATAAAACAAAACATGTGTAGGAAGTTCAATAAAAAATAATGATAAATACGTTGAATCCATGGGATAGCCAACAAATAGGGTAAAAGATTTCAAAGACGATCCACCTGCCTCAATTTTCAGAAATCTGAATCCATGGAATTTATAGAAATTCTATCTTAACGTTATCCAAAGATGTAAAAAGTATTATTAGAGATACTAAACCTAAAATTGAAGAATTTATAGAAACTGGTTCCAGCTTCAATAAGACTAAGTTATGCACATTCCAAGATTCAAGCATCGAAAATTTTATGTATCAAGAAAGTTGAAAATGCACAACAATCTAGAGCTTTGTACCCTTGGTGCAAACTAGCTTCTGGAAATGGTTCCCAGGGATTCTGGTGGTCATACTTTGTTGTCCAACATTTATTCTACTGTAGAATTTGGGCATTTTGCAACTAGCATATTCGGAACACCAGACATTAGACCCTAAATTCACTGACACATGCAACCAAATTGCTTCATATGCAGCAAGAGAAACCCCGCACGTATTCATGTAGTTTCTTGTTCTCTAAGGGCACCAAGCGCATGCTAAAATTCATGAAGCACAGAAAGCTCATGCTCAATGGGTGGCCCCTGGGGCTGTGGATGTAGATCTGATGGCAGCCGTGGTATTTTTGGCAGTCGTGGTTTTGAAGGCTATGGCATTTCCAGTTTTGCAAGCTGTGACAGTTCTGGAGGTTGTGGTAGTTCTGACAGCACGATGAAGGTTCCTATGGTTTCACTGGATGAAGATCCATGGTATGTTCGCCCCTGGTTCTGCAATCAATAACAACGGCAGTGATTTGGAAGATGATTTGGAAAGAAAAACGCAGGAAGCCCTAGGTGAATTTGGGGCAAAGCAAAAAAAATTCTAGGCAACTGAAACCCTAAATCGCGTTTGTCATTTGCTGTTGAACTAAAGGAATTTTGGCCTATTTTTCCAGAATCGTATGTTCAGCACATCATTTTTTTAAAAAACATCTTCCTCCTCTGCTCTTTAGCAACTGAACACCACATGGCAACGATGTCGGATGCAGCGGCAGAGCCTTCTTCTGCGGTGGTAGTTGATAACGATTTTGGCAGGGTGGGATAATTTGGAACTATTTGTTGGCAGTTCGAGGCTTGACACCTTCACATTCGGACCTCATATTTTGAGCCATCACCAGATTCAAATTTCTATTTCTAGCAAATTTTACAACGGTGCAAATGCAAATAAATTATTTATATAAATTTACACATATTAGCTACTGCTACCACCAACGTCTACACTATTATCTTTTTTACCATCACCTTGTTCATAAAATTACTAGGGCTTCAATAGTATTCAAAACTTAAAAATTCTAAACAAATAAAAATGAAACTAACAATTATATGGAGCTATTGTTATTTATTTTCATTATTCACAAAAGAAATATTTGTAATATTTCTCCTAACTTCCTAACTTCCTAAGTTAATACTTCCTAACTTGTTGGGCAAGTTACTTGGGAGAGAAGTTAGCTAAGATATTTTTGAGTATGTAACTACCTTTTGAACCCTACAAAAAGGCTTCAAGGGTAAGAAAAAGAGGGACTTGGAAGGAGAAGACATTGATATCACACTTTGGAAGGTTACTAGCTAGCACTTGGGCTCTCACTTGGAGACACACTTTGGGTCTTGGAAGAGCATTTGTAAAGAAGAAAGTGTGAAAGATTGCTTGTAAGATGACTTGCTAAAGAAAATATTTCAGCCTCTTTGTCATAGTCCTATGAGTCATGTTTTTTATTTTTTATTTTGTTTAAATTGTTTAGCTAGTGGTTTAGATAGTATCATCCTTGGCAAATAATTTTGGGATTTTTAGATTTCTTTTATTGTTCTTGTTGCATAATAGAATATTTCTATTAAAATTTTTCCATAGAAGCACTTGTGTTTGAAATTCCTAAGAGCATTTTAGTAGTGAATTTGGTTATTGTGCAATGTATAAGAACTACTTTTGAGATCATTGTAAGAGAGCCTCTGCTTGTAGTCATGTCGTTGAACGATTCAATAGTCAAGAGGGTTCAGAAAATCTTTGGTATTTTGATGCGACTAGAATAGCTTCTTTTTATCTTTAAAGTGAATCTCCATGGTATTTCAATAATAAATTATCAAGTCTTTTGAAGGTTCTATTGAATGCAATTGTTGACATCCATTATCTAGCCAAAATAGAGTCTCGTACGTGATAGTTTATGCAACAATTTTTTGGTAATATAGTAGGATTGTCTTGAAGAAATTGCTTATTTGAGCCTTGGAAGTTTGAACAATTCGTAGATATTGAATTTGGGATAAATTTATTGCAAAGTGTTTACTCGTATCATTTTACCTTGTTTAAACATTTGAAGGTCTTAACACAAATCTACTTTCTTTTTTGTCTATTTCCATTGAATCTTGCTCTATTTCTAGTTTTCTTGTGGAACTATCTCTTTCTCTGGGGAAAATTAGAAGTAGATTCGTGGAGTTGTGCTCAAATTTTTTTGCAAAATTTTATTGGTTACAAGTAGGTATTATAAGGACTGTGTAGACTAGGCAATTAGAAAAATAGGGACTCTCAACAACTCACAGTACTTGGCAAAGTTGGCTGAATCTCTTATTGATAAGTTATTTGTAGTTTACACACAATGCAATCATTTCATTTTTCACAACCACACACCGCAACAGCACACACACATACTCACATTAACTACTAAGTCTATTTGGAGGTATCTAGGCCTTAGTGTTGCCAGAGACCAGCAAGCACCTAAATCCTATTCAAGAACACTCGTTGGCGATCGCATCCCAAATGGTCGCCAACAGTAACATTGTTTCATAGATGGATCTCTCATCTATAGGGATGTCCTCTGTGATAGGAATGGAGGCCAACATCTGGGCTAGCACTTAGCGGTGAGCAAATGAGATCATGACCAAGTCGTACAATCTTAACGTTGTGTTCTTTTTCTTGAGTGTTTGTTTCACCTAGGTTAGTGTAGCTACAAAGTCCTTATTGTCAGCCATTGTGTTGGCCTTGACTTCCTCCATGTGTCTTGAGAGATAGATCTCTTATGGAGGGAACTTGGGCTTGGGTTACTTGGCATGCTTGGCGAAAGGACCCCAGTGTTTAGTTTTTTCTTGTTTGTTATGGCCTTTGCTTCATCCATGGGGGTTGTGAGGTGCTTATTCATCCTCTTATGTTGCCATTTGGTAGTCCTACATAAGTTTCTAGTGGGATTACCCCTTGAAGGAGGAGGGACTGAGACATTGCCCACTGTTGGGCTTTGAGTAGGTGAGGGTTCATCATGTTGTGGCACCCTTATGACAAATGGTGGTTTAGGAGTTGTTGTGGGACCAACTTGTTGTAGCACCTTGATGACAAAAGGTTTCTTAGTATCTATTGCTACTAAATCATGCTAGTTTAATGTCTTAGTCGATGATTGCTATGAGACCTTGATCACAAAGGGTGTTGTGGGTGCCCGAGGTAACACTTTGATAACAAAGAAAAGCCTCTTACTTGTGGAGGCTGAGGGGATCCTTGCCTTGTTAGGAGGCACATGGATCACAAAAGGTTGTTGCATAGGTTTGGAATTTCCCACCTATGCTAATGGAGTTTATGACATAGGGGGCATCATCTACATTAGATTGGCTCAATGTGTCAAACACCAATTGGCCCCATTCTATTATTCTTTGTTGGTCATCCTACAAAGCATGACAATTGTCCATACTATTACTAGAAAATTGGCAATAATGATATTACTGGTCTAACTTGAAGTGTAGTGGGACTAAGAGCTCATTCAATACTGTTGAGGTAGGGTTCCTTAGTAGTTTATATTATCTATCATGCTTTTGGTGAGCAATCTTTGATATGTGTTTGTATTAGATTCGCTGAGCTTTTAGGAGTTTCTCTAGTAGTTTATAGGGTTCCATTGGTAGTGGTGTATACTTTTAGTGATCCTTGCACTCAAATTTGGGCCTTGGGGTAGCCCTTTCCAATGTAGGCAAGTTGGTGCTAGAGTTGGTAGCTTTGTGAGCTAGGGCCTTGGGCTACTTGGTCATTAGGCCCTAGTTGGTTGCTTTTGTGCTTGTGGCCATTGTTACCACTGTTACATTTTTCTTATGTGCATGTTGGTTTCTATAGGACACATAGGCTAAGTCATTACTAGCTTACACTGCTTCCTCTATGCCCTTTGTTTGGGCAAATGCTTAGATGAAAGACTTTAGGACCAGGTAATACATTTTAGACTTGATGAAGTCATTCATTGCATCCTTGAAGATGGCTAGTAGGTGCCTTTCTAATAGGGGTTCACACATTTTACTCAATGTAATGTTTCAACATTGAAGGAATTTTGGCATGGGCTCTAAGGGCCCATGCTTGACCTACATGAGTTGGTCAAGGGTTGCTTCAGGCTTTAGGTTGTACCTGAAGTATGTTACAAATTGGCTTATGAGATCCTCCAAAGAAGAGATTGAGGCCTTGGGTAGCACATGATACCAGTCTAAGGCCTTACCACTAAGTGACATGGGGAACATGCACATGATCACATGGCTAGGCTTAAAGGAGTAGGTACCTAGATCAGAATGTGACCAAGTTTGCATCGGGGTCTCCTTCACCATTGTACTTGGTGAGTTAAGGTAGCCAAACCCTAGTTGGCAAAGTTAGAGGTGGGATCATCCTGGTAGAAGTCCACCACCTTGACAATGTCAGAGGAGGTAGATCTAAGTTGGTTGATCTCCTCTATCAAGCCTTGGATTAGCTGGAATATTTGATCCAAGCTTGGGGATGTGCCAATCAGTTGCATTGGCTGGGCTTGCATTGGTTGTATGGCATAGGGTTAGATTATTGGTTCTAGATTTTACTAGTTTAATGTCGTAGTGAATGAGTGTTTCTAATTTAATGTTGTAGCAAACAACCATTGCCAACTTAACATCATAGCAGATGAGTTTAGTTGATGCATCGGCTAAGCGATGGGTTACACACAAGTGGGTTGGATGGATGCCATGGACACCGATGGAACAAATGGTATGTACGATGCTTGAGCCATCTAGGGCTGGGAGGTGATCCCCATGTGAGCATAGGATTGAGAAAATGTAGTGGTTTCTTGCAAGGAAGGATAAATTGGCATGATTACCATCTTGGAGAGGATAGGTGGACCGAACCAAGGAGGGGTTATACTAGGAAGCGATTGTTGGAAGATAGTGTGGAGGGGGCCCTCACCTTCAAAGTAGGCCTCAAACTCATCTTCTTCCTCATTTGACACTTCCTCATAGGTTTTCCCTACATCATGCTAATTTGCATGAATGAGTTGGGACAATAGTTGGTGGTAGGACTCTATGAGTGGAATTATGCTGAACAAGGAGGGGTTGTACTCCCATCTGTCCTAGTGGGCTCATTCGTGATCTTGTTTTTCCTCTAGGTCAAGGTGATCCATTGGTAATCTTGCTTGGATTTTGACACAAACAAAATTGTATTGTTCATGGCTTAGCACAACATACTTTGAGTGTATCATGGTGTCAAATGTATTAGACACTGATGTGGAAGGTTGATCTAGATTCATGTTCATAGATCAAGTTGTGAGAGTTATTGTTTGCAAAAAATAGCTAACACTAAAATTCCTAAGTCTTCCAGTAGCAAAAAAAATGGCTAAGTATGGAAAATGCAAAAAATTGACTAAGTGTAAAATTATAGAAAATTTTTTATGTATGAAACTATGAAAATTTGGCTAAGTATGGAAATGCAAAAAAAAATGCTAAGTATGAAAATGTAGAGAAAATGCTAAGTATGGAAATGTAGAAAAATGCTAACTATGAAAGTTGCTAAAAATGGCTAGCTCTAGTGCTACACTCTTTACGCAAAAGCTTGCTATGCTTTGAGAACTTGTTACGCTCTCTAGATCATCCAAAGTTTTGGTTAAGTGCTAAAGATATGCTTTGGCTTTTGTTTAGTGGGGTTCCAGGGGAATCGACGATGGGGTCCAATCTACACCAACCGGTGGTGGAGAGAACACATGGGACAACAATCAAAAAATGCAAAAGAAAATGTAAAGGCCATCCTTGTAGCACCAAAAAACTGTAACAATTAAAAATGTCAGTGGTTGGAATCACCGAGGGATTAACGAACACATAGCCTTAACCCCACCTTCGCACGAGGGCCTTGCTAGAAACGAATGCGGAGTACCCTAAATGGTCTTGTCGATTGAATAGGGACTTTGCCAATTGCAATTGGGGCAGTGGGTGCAACCAGGGATGGCATGGTTAGCTGAAATACAAATGTCAAAAATACGTAGTATAGTGTGACAACACGTGAAAAAGTGCAGAAAGATGCAAAAAAATACAAGAAAATCCTAAAAATAGGAGAGAGAAATGGAACACTAACCCAAATGAGAGCATAGTTAACTCCAAAAAGGTCTTAGAAGGTACACAATGTACAACAAGCATAGTCATAGTCCCAGTGGTTTTGGGCCATGAAGTCTGGTGCTCGCCGTGATGAACTGTGCCTACTAGGTTACTCACTGCACTATATATTGCAATGTTCTGGAAGGCTATAATAAGGCTATAATGGGCTATGATGTGAAACTCTGCCTCTCTACTAGTGTGGTGTGCTCTAGGTCTCATTCGCCCATGGATCTAAGTGTTAAGATGTAAAAGTGCCAAATGCTAAGTGCCTAAAAATGCTCACATCCAAGGAATGCCAACCACTTGGGAATGCCAACAATCGGGGAATGCCAATCGTTAGGGAATGCAAACCATTGGGGAATGGAAACTCTTAAAAATTTGGGGATCCAACGATATTTATAGCACTAGGGTTAGTGCAAAACACTGATTAGGTGCTACGTGGCAGTGCTATAGGTATGACTATGAGTAAAATTTAGAAAATCTTCTAAGTCTGGAGGTGACTAGAAAATTTTCTAACTCTGGCTACTACACTCGGTATGCTCTAAAGTGTAGCTATAATTTGGGACAAATTGGGAGTGTAGGACAAATGAAAATTGTTGATCTTGCTTACTGAAGGAGTGTTAGAGTCAAGGTGAAGGTTGATGCTGAGCTCTGGAGGCTTTAGAGGCTATCGAAGGCTTCTTTGTAGTGCTATACTGGCTATGCTGGCTATGCTCTAGAGCATAACCCAACACTTAGACAAATTTTAAATTTGATGTCCAGCACTAGCTATGCTTGTTACACTCTAGATCATAGTAGGGATACTTAGAGAAAACTTGGCACAAATTTAGTCTTCTTCCATGCTACACTAGCTATGCTTAGGAGCATCGCTCCAACAGTTACAAGAATTTGCCAAGTTTTAACACTTAGAAAAATTTGTAGTTGCAATGCTAAAGTCCAAAATTGGTGGTGTTTCAATGTCGACAAAGAATGAAAAACACCAAGATACATCGAAAAAGAATGCAAAACACCATAGTAGGCCCGACACCAACATCACTCGTCAATACCTAACTAAGTATCACTTCACCATGCTCAAGAGTGCTAAGGATAAAGGAAGTAGGGAATGTGCTAGGGGATGACAAGGGAATGAAATGAAAATGATGTGAAACTACAAGATGCAGCACTAGGGATGTCTTGTCACCAAACTAGTGACCTCTTATTGGAGTGCTTATGAGAGAGTCAATGTCCATGGCACTAGAATGGCTTATCCCTAAAATTGTGACCTCTCATTGAAGTGCTTCTAAGAAGGTCGATGTGGACTCAAGGTTGGACCAATTGCAAAATTGCATCTATGCTAATTTTTCTTAGGGACATGTTTCACCCTGTTCTTCTTTGCTTTTACTTTTCCTTTTTTTTGGATTTTTTATGGCTATGATGAGCCTACATTGGGTTCTGCACCTTACAAGATGATAGCTACAAGATGCTTTTCATCAAGTGAGTTGTGTGCCATCTAACAATCTTGGCTCTAGTGCAATCATGTTGCATCTATAAGATAGGTGTTTCCTTCCAAGGATGAGTTGTGTTACATTTTCTTTAGCTTTGACCAGCCCACAGAGGCTCCCCATAGGACAAGTTGTGTTACATCTTATATGGGTTCTATGATTGACATAAATAGGATGCCATGTGCATTGGAAGGGTTGCAAGCTCGGTAATGCAGGGGAAGGTAGGAAAATGCAAGGTAAAATGGGTGAATGCAAGTAGGCTATAGCTAAGGTTGTGCACTCTTGAGTGGCTAGGCTAGTTCAATCATGCACATCAAAGCGATGTGGTGACTTTCCACTACGATGAGATGTGTCTTTGCACAACCACCTCCTAGGTTTTGTCCTATAAACACAATTTTGAGAGGATGAGAAAATCACAAAATGTGAGAGGTAAATAAAATGCTAGATGCAAAGATGCTACAAATGCATGAAAAGCTAAACCAATTGCAAGTGCATAGGAAGCTAGTGGAAGTGCCAATGTGATGATGCTATGAGTGCCCCAAAGGTTACACCAATGGAAGGTGCTCCAAAAGGTCTACAACATGCTAGTTTAAAGTCATGGCAAATCATGAACCTAGTTTAAGGCCCTACTAGACTGTGGGGTGCTAGTTTAGAGTCCTAGTAGACTACAAGATGCCATTTTAACATTTTATTAGATGGTGTATGTTGGTACCAATTTAATGTCATAGAAAACAAGTTGTTGTACCAGTTTAATGTCATGACCCAAGGATGAATTATGTCAGTTTTAGTATCATGGTGGATGAGTGCTGTGCCAATTTTAGCATCATGATAGATGGTGAAACACCATAAATTTTGGGACTTCTGTGACTTAGCATAGTCCCAAAATTTTGGCAAAGATCTCTACAAGTGTAGTACCACATGGAACCATCTAGCCATGAGGATAGTTTGCATGAAAGAGGCACCAAGATTAGACTGTACTATCTGGAAAATTTTCTATCTCCCAGGTTGGCAGGTTTGCTACACCCCTTAGCTTGCCTAGCTTAACAAATGACTTGGCTGATAGTCTACCTAGGGACCATTCTAGGAGCTACCAAAAGTGTTCAGGATGGACAAAACAGTTTGGCAAGTTTTCTAACTGTGAGACCTACTATGCTATGCTACGCTGCACAGTGTAGCAGGCCTTGAGAAGACTGATTAGGCACCAAAGATGCAAATTGACAATGACTCAGTCCTCTAGGATATTTGCCCCACTTTATCCTTGATGCATGAGCAACATGACACAGCAAATTATGGTAAGTTTTATCAGAAATCATCTCAATTTGAGTGCTACGCTGTGCTACACTACGTAGTGTAGCACAGCGTAGCAGGGATGTATTGTGGCAATACTCCTATTCAAATTTCTCTAATGGAGCAAGCATATTTGTCCATGTTTCAACTATCAAACATGCTTTCTCTACTTCCACTCTAGGACATGACTAACATCCCGTGACAATACATTTGCAAGTAGAGTTAGAATCCAAGCCAAACTAGGTGCTATGTTGTGCAATGCTATGCAACGTAGCATAGCGTAGCAAGGACAAGATGTACGAAGGTCCTCTAACAAGTGGTCCTAGCAAAGGAATTGCACTTGCCATACCTCAACCTTCAAGACTACCTATCCCACATTACCCCTAGGTTTCAAGCAAAGTTTCTTGATGAAGCATCATAGACCAAAATAGGAATTTATGTCACATCACCTGCTACGATGTGCTATGCTACATAGCAAAGCACAGTGTGGCGAGGACACAAAGCACGAAAGTGTTCCAAGGGTGAACTCCATAGGTCCTAGGACCCTTCAACATGAAAGACATGGTTCTCAATTGTAGAAGTTGTTTACCCAGCCAAGCCTCAGATAGGCATCCTCAGCATTTGGGAAATATTCCTCTCAAGATTGGTAGCTATGCTATGTAGCGTAGCACAGCATAGTGTGCAAGTGCATACGCTACGCTGATATGCTAGGTAGCATAAATAGCATAACACTTACATGGAAGCATCAAGACATCTCCAGTTAGTTCTAGAACTTGTTGGCAATGGTTACTCTTGTCCTGGCATCTCTTCAATAGATAGCATTAGCAAGTTTTCTTTGTTTTGCACCCCTTTGACTATTCCCAAAGTTGTCCTTATGCTTACCTCTCCTCACAAGAGTAGGGAAGATGTAGTCTTGGAGCACATGCTACAATTTGCATTCATTGTTAGCATTCACTATAAAAAACATGGTAGTTCCCTAGATTTTGGCACAAGCAACTTGAATAGTATGGTCATAGCACAGTAGGTTTCACATTAAACATTACATCTGCAGCATAGCATGCTAGCGTAACACTATAGCATAGCACTGCACAGCAGTATGGCACATTCATGTTTGCACTCTGTGGGACCTAGGACACGTGGCATCCAAACCGTGTCTCTCTCCCGCACTTGGCTCTATAAATACCATAGTGAACAATGTTCAAAGGGTTGGCTTCTAGAGTTGGCTCTTGGAATTTTTTGGCATTTGTCTTTCTTGCAATTGGCATTTTTGCATTTGGCTTTCTTACAATTGGCTTTAACAAAGAGACTGGCTTTTAAGGAGGCTAGAGAATAACAAACCCCAACAGCAACACCTTACTTGCCAAGCAAGCACCGGTTCATTAGTTCCTGTAGCAGACCCTTGGCAGCAGTCGAGGAGACATGACCACACTATTTCATTGTAAGTTGTGCCTATCCACACTGCACATCTATTGTATATCTTCAACCAAATAGAAATAAAATCCCCCAATCTTGGGGTGGTGCACTTTCTCACTCAAGCCTATTTCATTTTGTTTTGTTGTTATCATATTTTGCATTATTCTTTGTCAGTTTATATTTTTTTCTTATCACTTAAGTTACATATAATGTCTTTAAATCAAACATTTACGAAAGGTCATTATACACTGATTAATTCCTTGTCTGATTGACCAGACCGTTCAAGGCACCTCACTTTCATTTCTCTCCAGCATGACCCTTGCACAGATCTGGGGTTAGGCTATACACCCAATGACCTCTTGGTGTTCCAACCACTGACATTTTCAATCACTATAGTTTTTGGTGCTAGAAGGAGGGCCTCTTTGTGCCCTTTCCATGCATCACAGGTAATCATGCACACTATCTATACCCCATCACCTACTAGCATAGACATGACACTCTCATGGTTGTCGATGCACTGGGTGGTGTAGACTAGTTGCAACAATGGTTCCTCTGGAACCTTGTAGGACAAAAGCCTCAAACCTCTCACTATACCATTTCCACTTTAGTGACTATGCTACACTATCTGTGTCTCGTGTGGCATAGCGTACCTCTCAACGTAGCAGTCCTGAAACACCCCAAAAATTCGAAGGCATGCTTGCTTCACCAAGCCTTGCAATTCACGTAGCGCTACAACAGTTCTTCAGGAGGAGAACACTCTGAGTTTAGGCTAGCCAATTCAGAAAATTTTCTACTTTAGGTGTAAATAGGCTCTACTGATCATCCTTCCTGTCCACCTAAGTAGTTTACCTAGACGACAACCCACTCAGAAGCAACGTGTGGAGTTGTCAGCAATACCTGGAATGCGCAAAATAGTTCGACAAGTTTTCTAAGTTATGAAGTTTGCTATACTATGCTACACCTTGCTATGTAGCGTAGTAAGCTTCAAAAAATTATTGGAGAATGAAGTTCTACGCTATGATAGTGCTATGCAGCATAGCACAGCGTAGCAAAAGCTAGACGATCAGTCCTGTCGCCCGACTTCAAGTCCTTCAACAATGTCTCTTTCCCTCAGAAAGTGGTGAACCATGTCTGCTGCTATGCTACACTAAGCTACATGGCGTAGCAAGGTGTAGCAATTCTATGGAAGTGATGGAATGAAACATGAGGGGTAGGATCACAAGTTTGCAAGTTTCACAGTGCAAAAGATAAAGTTTGTAGATGGGTGATGTTTTTTGTGACTAAGGCCAGTTGCTATGCTACAATACGCTACGCAGCGTAGCATAGTGTAGCAAAAATGTGACAAATAGTTAGTGCACTCTAAAGGTTTCTAATGCATGTAGCAGGACACAATGCAAGTTTCTCGCTTCAAACTAGCGGCTACGCTATGCTACACTGCATAGCGTAGCACAACGTAACAAAATGCTATGCCACACTAAACATGCTACGCTACAAATCATGGCAAGACATGGTGAGCAGTTACATGACATTAATGTACCTCACCTAATTACACCATTGCTCTGGCAGTGTAATTATGACGTGGTAGCTTTGTAATTATGGCGTGGTAGGCTCACCCAACGGTCATGCAAGCACATGCAGCATAGACAAGTCAGCATAAGCCCAAGGCACGTGGCGTTCAAAAAAAATCTTTTGCATGCCCTTGGTCCTATAAATATCCTAGTGAACAATGCTAAAATGGCTTCTAGCTTCTAACTGCTGGCATTTGGGCTCTCTTTTTGCACTTTCGGTCCTAGTTGTTTGAGTAGTCTAGTCGGCTAACGATTTTGTTGACTGACAAGAATGCAAGGTAGCACCATAACCTTGAGCATTGTAAGCTTCTTATTTCAACACTGAAAATAGTTAGCACTCTCTATTGGCATTTTTCCCTACCATTTTCTACCACCTTGGTAGCACTTTGCATTGTTAACACCTGAGCCCTCGTTGAGGAACACAACCATCTTGCTCTACATGTCCTAGTTACTCTTTGGATCCCTACATCTCCCTATGCAACTAACTATATCCATTTTGATAGAGCAAATCCATAGCTTTGAAGTGGTGCATTTTTCTAACTTCAGTTCATTTTGTCTCTTGCTTGCTATTGCATTTTACATTGTTTTCTGTATCTTTTGCATTTTTACATTTAAGCAATACTTCGCACTATCAACCTCATTTTCAAATTACACGTTGCAAAAGGCTATATAGATAACAACTAAGTCCCTGTCTAATCAACCAAACTGTTTAGGGTGCCTATTATCCATTCCATCCAGCACGGCCCTCCCATAGATACAGGGTCAAGACTGTTAGCGGTCGATGGCCCGTCGGCATTATTTTCCAGCCGTCGACATTTTTGGCCGCTATAATTTTTCTGGCGCTAGAAGGAGGGCCCATTTGATGCTCTTTCTACGTGTCACAGTAGTCCTACAAGCCTTCTACACCCTAATATGCATTAGCGTAAATTTGACACCCTTTTGCGGTTGTTTACGCATCGTGCAGTGTAGAACAATCTCCTCGATAACTCCTTAGGAGCCCTACAGGACATAAAGCCTCTAGTTGCCAGCTGACTTTCCTATCCTATGCTAGTCTTACATGCGTTCTATATCCTATCACACACTAGCATAAATGTGACACCCTTTTGCAGTTGTTTACACTTCGTGTGGTACAGATCGGTCACCTCGACAGTTCCCTGGAAGCCTAGTAAGACATAAAACCTTTTTGATTGCTTTCGAGTTTATTTGCTTTTCTCACTTGCAAAATTCTTAACTTTTTGATTACTGTTTAATTTCTTTTCTTTTCCTTGTTTACAAAACTATTTATCTTTCTAGTTTCCTTGCTTTCTTTCACATTTGCAAAACTATCTATCTTAGTAACAATGACTTCTACAACTACTGCCGCTAACACCTTCAACGTTGATGTTCCCATCATGGTTCAAGGCACCACTAGTGTCGAACAACCACTGAACCCAATTCTGGAAACATGTCGATCCCTTATGATCCAAAACTAGGGACCTAATGGATTGACCCAGCAACATGAGCATTACAGTTTCCTCTGTGCAAAGGTGTAGGCAAATCTGCCCTTGGATGTACACGAACTTGAAGACAAACGTAGCTTCAAGTTCACTTACTGCAACGAGAAGGAATTTTTTCCTACTCCCGATGCTTCCTTACCTTTTACACAGACAAAACAAAGGCTTCTAGACCAACTAATCTAGTTGGCTAGGCTTAGGGAATAGCAGGACACAGTGTCCAACCAGGATGAGGCTTTTTAGGATGGATAGGAGAAACTCGATTCCCAATTCAATGAGGGAGGTCAAACCAACCTTGTTCCTATCCCTCCTACCCAATCCTTCTGGGCCAACCCATTTCTTGTCATCGCTCCCTTTTTCATCACACCTACACTCCCACAGCCTACAACTACAACCGTAATGGATAGCCATGTCACCTTCCCAGCATATCAACGCCCTTATTCCCCTATTTCATTTGTAGCAACTATTCCTCCACAAACTATTCAACAGCCCATTCCTGTAGCATGTCACATACCAATCATGGCTACCCTACCACATATTCACACTATACCTACTTTGCAGTCATACACAACTTTCATTTCGATTCCTATGTTTACATCTATTCCACCCACCGCGGCGGGCCTGGGCCGGTCCACGTGCTGGACCCCATTTAATTCTTCACCTATTCCACAGCCTTCGTAGATGTCTCATTATGTTTGCCCTCAAACCTACCAAACCCCACAAATGGTACAACCCAAAACAGGGCTATGGTCTATCCCGCTAGTGACACAAGTAGTTTATCCGGTGACTCAAACCACGGTTGCTGCTCCAATAGCACCACCTGCCGGGTGGTGGATAGTGCAAGCAGCACATTTCACGAGGGCTACCCCAATGGTACCACCGGTGGATCACACTGCCACCCCCACCATTTGATAGGTGGGGGCTTCCTTGGTAGTTCCCCAACCACCTACACCATCCCAAGGTTTTGATCAAGCGTTCCAGCTTATCTAGACCCTCACTGAGGAAATCAAACGCCTCAAGGCTATCGAGTCCAACATGGTACAAGTCATGGACTTTTACCAGGATGATCCCATCAGTCCTACAATCCCTGCTCTGACGTTACCCCTAGGGATGTCTCTTCCACACTTCACAAAGTACGATGGGGAGCAGGATCCCAATGCACATCTAGTTACCTTTAGGTCTGTGTCTCTTCTGTTGCAATAATGGCTGCACATGATTATTCGTGTCTTTGCCATGTCCCTAGCTAGGAGAGCCTTAGATTGTTATTGTGCACTACCATGCTCATCCATTTCAACTTTAGAAGACTTCTGACCCAGTTCGTGATGTGCTTCAAGTACAACTTGAAGCTGGAGATCACATTGGACCAGTTGATGAGCATAAAGCAGGAGCCTTTGGAACTGGTCTAGAAGTTCATCCAACAATGGAGGGAGACCCTTAATGAAATTCATGAGCCCATCACAGAGGCCCACTTGTTACCTATCTTTAAGGGTGTAATGAATGACTTTATCAAGTCTAAACTGTACTACCTCACCCCTCACACTCTTAGTTAAGCCTTCGCTCAGACTAAGAGTATACAAGATGTGGCTGAGGTAAGAAACGACCCAGCCTACATTGCTTATAAAAATACCTTCACAAAGTAGGACAAGGGTAAGGTCCCAACAACCATAGTGGCCACTGTGGCAACCAAGGAGAAGCCCAAACCTAGTACTAATGATAGCAAGAACAACAAGAAACCAGCCGTACCTACACCTAACCCCATGCCCAAGCAGGGAACATGTTGCAACCTCCAATTCCCGCACCTGAGACATCTATGTAACCGGAATTGAACCTTGAGCGTAAAGATCATTCAAAGTACACCCCACTACCTCTCAAGCCTTTAGAACTTCTAAAGGAACTACTAGTAGTGGGACACATTCAATAACAGTAGATGTTGGAAGAAGCAAGCAGGAGACATCAACGCTACTACGAGCTCCTTAGGAACCCCTTCTTGGCCCTGCCCAATGAGCCCCTAGTTCCTAAGGGTTGTTGGACAGGTTTTGTGACTACCACCAATAATTTGGTCCCAACATGGATTACTGTATGGCGTTGCAGGATGACATCTAGAGGTTGATCGACCAAGGAAAATTGGTGTTGGATGAAAGTAACCCAGTACATCTCGAAAATCAATCTATGCATGTATACATATACCCCCTCAATGCCAACAATGTTGGTTACATCATCAACACCATTAGCATTGACAATGATTCTAGGCCACCCCAGTAGCCATTCATGGTCTATGTGCCTTAACGTAGTGCACCAGCACCACGAGCAGCTAATCAAAGCTCGCAACAACCGTTCATCCTGATAGTTGCTCCACGGATGTCCATCTTCATGCCACCTATTAGTTAAACCATGCTAGTTCACCCGCTAACATCGTTAGCTCCTTTCATTACTAAGGGCCTGACTCCTTCGATAGCCCCTGCCCCACATAAGACAGCTGAACAACCTTATCATCCTAAAAACTGGAAAGTGTGTTTCACAGGCGAGGCGTCGGGAAGAAGCTCCACCCCCGGTACTTCCAAGCCTACATCTCCACCCCTTGCACCTATGCCTTCATCACCAAAGAAGAACATTCCTATAACCACAGAATCTGCATCACCCTGCCAAAAAGGGTCTAAACCTGGATCTGAAGTTGCCCCTCCTCGGGAAATTTGTCTTCTAGGATGAATCGAAGAGGAGGAAAGCACAAAATAGGGGGTGGCCAAGATCTTTTGGATGCCCTCACTTAGGTCAAGCAGGCTCTAAAATAGAAAAACACTACACTAAGCCTATAGTACCTGATCATGATGTCTGTCCCCCACTGCAAGTCTCTAATCTACATGTTGACAATGATTCCGGTCAACGAAGACATGCCAATGGAAGAGGAAGCGATCCACTCGGTCCTGCTTCCCTCTGCACCCGTAGAGCCTAAGCCACCCCAATTGACTTTCAGTGATGACGTCGTTAGGGACGATCTTGAAAGGGGTCAGGTGATGATAGCACCCCTTTTCATCACAATTTGGGTTAGCTAACACCAGATCCAAAGGGTACACGTTGATGATGGGGTAGCTACAAACGTCATCCCCTTTCCTATTGTGGACAAGTTGGGCCTAGTTGAGCAGATCAAGCCCACAACAATATCATGCCTAAGGTCATTCAATGGGACACATGTCCTAGTGAAAGGCATAGTTCACATAGACTTCGTAGTAGGGGACTAGTTCCCCACAAATGCAACATTCATCATGGTCGAGGAAATGCCCAGGTTTAACCTGATCTTGGGAAGATCATAGTTAGTAGTAAGCAAGAGGTAGTTGCACAAGCAAATCCTCTACGCTCTATGGGACTACAGAATGATGTGCAAAACCATGATAAGTAAGACTCCTTACAAACTTGTTTATGGATATGAAGCTGTGTTGCCGCTTGAGTCATAGGTACCATCACTCTGGATGATCCTCTCAAACATCGTGAGCGAAGGCCAGAACAACGAGTCGCAAATCATTGATCTCGACTCAATAGAGGAGGAGCAGGCATAGATACTAAGACACATAGATCACTACCAGGGCAAGCAACAGAAAAAGCACAGTGCAGACCTGCATCAATGACTAGTACAGAAGGGAGACCTCATCCTCAAGGCTATCTGTGAGCATGTGAGAAAATTCTCAGCCAACTGGGAAGGTCCTTACATGGTCACTAAAGCCTTCAAGAATGGAGCCTTCAAGCTGGTAGACATGGATGGCAATGAGTTCGCCAACCTGGTGAATCACTTGTACCTCAAGCTGTACTACATTTGAATCATGAAGACATCGAGTAGTGTCTGCAATGACGTTAAACTAGCAGCATCGAGCAGCATCTGCAATGACATTAAACTAGCAACATCGAGCAACACCCGCAATGATGTTAAACTAGCGACATCGAGCAACGTCTGCAATGACATTAAACTAGTGGCATCAAGCAGTGTCCACAATGACATTAAACTAGCAGCATCAAACACCATCTGCTACGATGTTAAACTGGTAGCAACATCAAGTAGTGTTTGCAATGACGCTAAACTGGCAGCAATGAGCAATGTCCTCTATGACAATAAATTGGTAGCAATCATCCACTATGACATAAAACTGGCACAGCTAGTCCGCTATGACTATAAACTAGCACAGCACATCCACTATGATGTTAAACTGGCATGTACAGTCTACTCAGATCTTAAATCAGCATGGTGGTCTATTGTGACCCTAAACCAGCACACAGTCCACCAGGACCTTAAACTGGGTTTGTGTCACATCCCTAGTATGCACCTGCGCCAAGTACACATCGAATGAGCATGCGCATTGCTAACGCGAGGATGGGGTGTTGAAGCTCCAGAATGTAGTTCATGACACAATGGGAACACGGTCTAGAACATGTGCAACACCACCACCCTTGGCATTGTGTTGATCCTCTAGAGATGTCATATGACATTACACTGGCCCTTCAGACCTACCGTCGCCACGGCCCACCACCTTGACGGTAGTTCCTTGGTCAGTGCCTGCTGCTGGAGTTCCAGTAGTATTGTGGGCCAACCACAATATTATTATCCTCCAGCTCCTTGACAATGCCTCAGCTCACACTACATTTAGCTATGTGGTAGCTAATCCCATAGCTGAACTGAGAATGCATGCCTTTGACAAGGATTCTAGAGCATTCGCACTCACAGCAACCCCCGGTGCCTTTGACACCAGCTCCTCCACGCTAATGCTACCAAAGCCATTGTTGGCCTTCCTGCTTTGGACACCACACACCAGCAAAGATATCCAAAGGCTTCAACAACATCTGTAGCTAGCAAGACATTTGCCCTTGCCAACCGAGGACATGTCTTGCCACAGCAGCAAATGCTACAGCATCGCAAAGTGAGTGCCTTCACTAGCTTGAGTACTTCAAAGTGTAAATTCCATGATGTGCATAAGACAGCTTGTTACATGGGAAGCATCTGCACAAAATTCCATGACATGCGTAACACAGCTCGCCACATGGAAAGCATCTATAGGCAGGTTGAAATCCTACATGGATGTAACACAACTCATCCTTGGAAAGACACCTATCCTACAGGAGGTCGAAGGTCAGCGAAGGCAAGGATGAAAATGCAAATGAGTTCCTCATGAACACTCTGATGAGGGACTCTGCTAAACCTCATCTTTTTCCTTCTCCTATGCCTCCTTCCTCCTTGCTTCACCTTTTCCTTCCAATGCAACACTCTCAAGCAAAGCTAAGCGACGTCCCGACACTCACCGAATGACAATGTTAGCATTTTTTCTTACATGGTGTTTTGTATTCTTTGTCAATGTCTATCAAGCACACCCTCTAGACGTCGACAAAGAGGGGCCAATGAAACATCCAAAAAATTCAAAGGAATGCTTCCTTCACCAAGCCTTGCAATTTGCGTAGTGCTACAATAGCTCTTCAGAAGGAAAACGCTCTGAGCTTAGGCTGGCCAGTTCGGAAAATTTTCTACTTTAGGTGTAAACAGGCTCTACGGATAATCCTTCCTGTCTACCTAAGTAGTTTACCCAGCCAATGGCCTGCTCAAAAGAAACACGTGGAGTTGTCAGCAATACCCAGAATGTGCGGAAAAATTCAACAAGTTTTCTAAGTTATGAAGTCTGCTACGCTATGCTACGCCTCGCTATGTAGCGTAGAAAGCTTTAGAAAATTATTGTAGAATGAAGTGCTATGCTATGATAGTGCTACACAGCGTAGCACAGTGTAGCAAAAGCAAGATGATGGGGCCCCTCGCCTAACTTTAAGTCCTTCAACAATGTCCCTTTCTGTCAAAAAGTGGTAGACCATGTCTGCTGCTACGCTACGCTGAGCTACATGGTGCAGCGAGGCATAGCAATTCTGTGGAAGTGAAAAAAGGAAACTCAAGGGGGATCAACAAGTTTGCAAGTTTCACAGTGCAAAAGACAAAGTTTGCAAATGGGTGATGCTTTTTACAACTAAGGCTAGTTGCTATGCTATGATAGTGCTACACAGTGTAGCACAATGTAGCAAAAGCAAGATGATGGGTCCCCTCACCCGACTTCAAGTCCTTCAACAACATCCCTTTCCGTCAAAAAGTGGCAGACCATGTCTACTGCTATGCTACGCTAAGCTACATGGTGCAGCGAGGCATAGCAATTCTGTGGAATTAAAAAAAGGAAACTCGAGGGGGATCAACAAGTTTTCAAGTTTTGCAGTGCAAAAGATAAAGTTTGCAAATCGGCGACGTTTTTTACAACTAAGGCCAGTTGCTGGGCTACGATACGCTATGCAGCGTAGCATAGCGTAGAGAAATGTGACAAAAAGTTAGCACACTCCAAAGGTTTCTAACGCATGCAGTAGGATACAATGCAAGTTTCAAACCAGTGGCTACGCTACGTAAAGTAGCACAACGTAACAAAATGCTACGCCACACCAAACATGCTATGCTACAAAGCATGGAAAAACATGGTGAGTAGTTACATGACATTAATGCACCTTACCTAATTGCACCATTGCTATGACAGTGTAATTACAACATGGTACATTTGTAATTACAGCGTGGCAGGCTCACCCAACGGTCATGCAGGCATGTGCATCATAGACAAGTCGGCACAGGCCCAAGGCACGTGGCATTCAAACTGCATCTTCCATGCACCCTTGGTCCTATAAATACCCTAGTGAACAATGCTAAAAGGGCTTCTAGCTTCCATCTTCTAGCTTCTGGCTTTTGACTTCTAGCACTCGATCTCTCTTTTTGCACTTTCAATCCTAGTTTTTTGAGTAGTCTAGTCGACTAACAATTTTGTTGGCTGACAAGCAAGCAAGGTAGCATCATAACCTCGACCATTGTAAGCTTCCTGTTTCAACACTAAAAATAGTTAGCACTCTCTATTGTCATTTTTCCCTACCCTTGTATACCACCTTGGTAGCACTTTGCATTATTAACGTCTGAGCCCATATTGAGGCACACAATCATCTTGCTCTACACATCCTGGTTACTCTCGGGATCCCTGCATCTCCCTATGCAACTGACTATATCCATTTTGATAGAGAAAAGCTGTAGCTTTGAAGTGGTGCATTTTTCTAACTATAGTACATTTTGTCTCTTGCTTACTATTACATTTTACATTTTTTTCTATATCTTTTGCATTTTTACATTTAAGCAATACTTCGCACTATCAACCTCATTTTCAAATTACATGTTGCAAAAGGCTATATAGACGCCAACTAAGTCCCTATATAATCAACTAGACCATTCACGATGTCCCGTATCTGTTCCATCCAGCATAGCCCTCCTCAGTGGCCGACACCCCATCGACGTTCTTTTCTAGCCATTGACGTTTTCGGTCAGTACACCACCCACTGGGTGGTGGACCACCCAGGCAACACCACTTGCTAGAGTGGCCCCAATTGCACCTCCCATGGGATAGGCCACTACCCAAATGGCATCACCCATGATGGCTACTCAGGTAGCCCCACAATCGTCTGCAACATCCCCAGGTCTAGATGAAGCCTTCCAACTCATCCAGACCCTCACTCAAAAAATTAAGTGGATTAAGACCATCGGTTCTAAAACCATGTAGGTCATGGACTTTTACCATGATGACCCTATCAACTTGACTATCCATATGCTTACGTTACCCCTTGGGCTACCGCTCCCCCAATTTACAAAATACAATGCGGAGGGTAATCCTAATGCATATTTGGTAATCTTCAACTTCAAATCCCTATTGCTACAGCCATGGCCTCACACCATCATTTGCATCTTTGCCATGTTTCTGATAGGCAAAGCTCTATACTGGTACCGTGCACTTCCACGTGCCTCCATCTCCACCCTAGAAATACTGCTAAGCCAATTCATGACCTGCTTCAAATACAACTTGAAATTGGAGGTCACACTAGACCAACTCATGAGCATCAAGCAGGATCCAATAGAATCCATGCAGAGATTCATATAGTAGTGGAGTGCAACCTTGAATGAGATACGTGAACCGATTTCTGAGGCCCACTTGTTGGTCATTTTTAAGGATGCAGTAAATGACTTCATTAAGTCTAAACTCTACTACCTAGCCCCGTGCTCCCTCAGCCAAGCCTTTGCTCATACCAAGAGCATTTAGGACATAGCTGAAGCTAGCAAGGACCTGACCTATGTCACCTATAAAAATGCACACATCAAGAAAGACAAGGAAAAGGGCAAGGCTACAGCAACAACAGTGGCTATTGTGGCTAAGGAAAGCAAGCCCGACAACAACAACAACAAAAAGGCCCACAATACCTAATGCCACACCTACCTCAAGAAACATTGGACAGTCCTCAACATCAACACCTACGGTGCCAACCCAACCGAGGTCCAACTTTGAGTGCAAGGATTGCTCCAAGTATATCTCCTTACCCATTAAGCCTTTAGAACTTTTGAAGCAACTATTGGGAGCTAGGTGTATACAACATAAACAGATGTTTGAGGAGGCAATCAAATGCCATAAAAGGTATTGTGAATTTCTACGGAATCCCTTCTTGGATATGCCCAACAAACCTCTAGACTCAAAGAATTTTAAGTTAGAGCATTTCTGTGACTATCACCAACTGTGTGATCACGATACAAATTACTATCTAGTGTTAAAGGATAACATACAATGCATGATTGATCAAGGTAGGCTAATCCTAGATGAGAGCAGTTCCATCTACCCCAAAAACTAGTCAATGCATGTGTACAAAGATCCCCTGAATGCTAACAATGCAGGGTATACCATCAATGTTATTGGCATTGACAATAATCATTCATGGTGCATGTGCCTCCTCATAACATAGAAATGCCAACAACAACAACATCACAAGCCTTGTTTGTCCTTAAAGTTCCTCATCAAACATCCACCTCACCCTTTGTGCTCAAATTTGCACCATTTCCCACACCAATACAACAGGTACCATTTTTCATTAAGGTGCCAAAACATCCAAGCTCCTCCACCACCCAAAGCCAGGCAACAAAAACTACACCACAACCTCCACATCCAAAAAAGTGTGAAGAGTGTTTAGCAGATAAGATGGCCAGGGAATGCACCATGTTAGGTCCCCCCAAGCCTACCCCCTTGTCCTTAATGCCCATGGCCCCTTCATCATCAGCAACTGGTAACACTGCACAGATGTGATCATCACCTTCCCACCCAAGAAAATCCAATTCTCAACTAGAAACCACTCCCCTTTGAGAGATTCTTCTTCTAGGATGAATAGAGGAGGAAAGGACCAGCAAATAACAATATGGTAGGCAGGATTTTCTCAATGTCCTTACATAAGTCAAATAGGCCCTAAGGTAGAAAAACACAACTTTAAGCCTATATGACCTTATAATGACTTCCATGGTGCATTGTGAGGCCATGGTTCACATGTTAGCATCTATCCCTATTGACAAAAACATGTCGATCGAAGAGAAACAAATCCATGCTGTCATGCTTCCCTCTACGGCTAAAGAACCGTGGCCAGTGCACTTGACATTTCATGATAAGTCCATTAAGGATGACCATGAAAAGAGTCAAGTGACAATGACATCGATGTTCATCACAATTCGGGTCGGCTAGTACAAGATTTAAAGGATACACGTTGATGACGGGGCTGCTACCAATGTCATTCCATTTCCCATAGTGAAAAAAATGGGCTTAGTAAATCAAATGAAGCCCATGGCAACTTCCTACCTAAAATCATTCAATGGGACATGTGTGGTGGTAAAGGCAACTATCCACGTTAACTTTGTGGCAGGGGATCAGTTCCCCACAACTGCAATGTTCATTGTGGTGGAAGAGATACCCGAGTTCAACCTAATCTTGGGGAGGTCATGGTTAGCCCAATTAAGGATTGTCTCTTCACCAATACATCAAGAGATCCACCTACCCTATGTAGAAGGGGAAGTGGTAATCTACTGTGACGAAGTAGCTACCCAAGCCATAAACAACGTTGACATGGAGTAGGGTTTGGAGATAGTAATCTATGAAAATGAAGCGTCTGTTCATGCTGAAACCCCTTACTTGACTGATGAGCTAGCCAAAAATGCCAACTCAGATAAAGAAACTACATGAGCTGAGTTGCCTTTTTAGATAGTAGATAGCGACATAGAAGAATACCATAACAAAGCCTCTTGGTCATATGCTTCGCCTAGCCCACAATGGGTTAGCAAACAACTGCGTAATTAGAGACTACCTCTAATTCAATTCTATAAAGGCTTAGCTTTAACATTCCTTTTATCTCCTTTTGTCTTAATTTTAGCATCATTTTCACTATTTACATTATGTTCATTTTTAGCATCACATTCACTATTTGCATTATGTTGATTTTTTTTGGCATTATGATCACTATTTACATTTTTTTAATTTTTTGCATCATGTCTACTATTTACATTATGTCCACCATTTACATCATGGCTGTTGCTTGCATTAATTATCTACTGCCTAGCCCAAAATGACCTTAAACTATTACAATGGCCTGAAATGGCATAAAACTAGCAATGGCTCGAAATGGCCTTAAACTACCATCGCAACCTGTAAAGGCCTAAAACTAGCAACCCCACTTCTCAAAAATAGATAAAAATAAAAAATTTTATCATTAAGTAATGGCCTGAAATGGCCTTAAACTATTTCCGCAGCACAAAATGGCCTAAAACTAAAATAAGAGGTCCTCAAGGGGCCCAAACACATTAATTAAAAAAATAGAATATAACAGATTAACCAAAATAAAAAAATTTATTTTACACTATACTCCATCAAATTTCAGTCCATACAATAATGTTTACAAAAAATTAAATTCAAAAATAAAAATAAAAATATTTCACCACCACACTATAAGTCTTTGTTAGCATCACCATTTCTTGTTCCACTAGGTCTTGCATCTCCATTTGGATCTTGCAGAAGATAGAAAGTAAAATAGTGAATCAAAACTACAACAAGGCTCTCATAAAATAAAATATGACACAATAAGGAGTGACTAACCTGAGATGGCCTGTGTCCATTTTGGAGGGTATCTTATCCATGCTACCTGCTAGATATTATAGGATCTCCTCCTCGATAAGGCTGGCCCAATTTTCCTCTCCTAAATCAATGCTTACCGTAATTTTCCCTTTCTTCATAGCTATCCATCTAGGCAGTCCTGGGAAAAAGCTGGCAGTGGTGGTCTCCCTAGCAAGTAAGGTCATTTCCCTTTCAGGAGACTCACTAACCACCACCTGTTACATGAACTTCTCATAGGCCCTAGAAGCGCCAATGACATCAAGGAATAGCTTATGGGTATGCAACCCAATGGAAGCATCCTGATATTTTTTATGATAGGTGGCACATTCCATCTTGTACATGTGCTTATGGTTCTTTTGTTCCTACTCCTATTTGTACGCCTTTGTGCTATAGTCCTTCCAGTCTTGATTCTTTTGGGCCAGGAGGTCCATCTGCATGCATTGTTCTATAATCTCATGAGTGGCCTCATTCTTACTCCATATAGTTGTCCAGTATCTTGCATAGTTGATCATAGCTATACACCAACTACCACCACAAGTGTCATGGACCAATAAAAACTCATTTCTGGACTGAAGATCCTCCAACTCAGCGGCTTGGTTGGCCTTCTCCTTCTCAAGTTTTTGCACCCTCTTCCAGAGGCCCTCATTGACATGCCTACACTCCCACAAGGAGCATGTTGAGTACAATGCACATTTACTCATTTTCTCATATATATATGATGAGGCACCTTGGCTACCTCTAGAGGGAGTTTAGACACAACATCAACCTCAATGACTTGCCTGGGATCCCACTTGAGATGAGAAGCTATAAATCACGCATGGGAGAGCATTAGTCATAGTGTCATAGCAAAAATGCAACAACTTAGAGAGTCTAACATAGCAATTCCAACATACCTATCTTAAGATTGATCTACCTTAGGTGTGTACCAACCAAAAATGTTGATGGTTGGAAAACACCGACGGGTCGGCAGGCGTGAAAATTTCGACCCCATACCCATGGGAGGGCCATGCTGGGTGTGTGTGCGAATACGAGGTGCCCTAAATAGTTTGGTCAATCAGACAAGGACTTAATCGGTGTCTATATAGCCTTTTGCAACATATAATTTGAAAACAGGGATGAAAATGCATAGTAATATTTGAAAGTGAATAAAGCAGAAAACAATGCAACACACGACAATAAGCAGGAAACAAAGTAAAATACAGTTAGAAAAATGCACCGCTCCGAAGCTACAAGTTTGCTTTGTCAAGGTGGATACAGTCAGTTGCACAGCGTGACAGAGTGTAGAGATCCCGAGAGTAACTGGGGCATGTAGAGCAAAGCAGGTTATGCACGTGGGTGCGGACTTAGGTGTTGACAATGTGGGGGTTCTACCAAGGTGGTAGAAAAGCAACAGAACAAAATGTCAGCTAGGAATGCTAACTGTTTGCAGTGTCAAATAGAAAGCATACAATGCTTGATGTTACAATGTGTCGGTAAGAGAACTTGAGTGGCTAAAGAGAGGAGAAGTAGGAAGCTTGGCAAAAAATTCGAACCCTTTGAATGTTGCTCGTCGGGGTATTTATAGGACTAAGGGCACACGAAAGAGGAGGCTTGGATTCCACGTTCCCTGGGACTTCGTTGACTTGCTTGTGCTACATGTGCCAGTATGACCGTTGGATGTGCATGACCATTGTGACTGTGAGTCTGCAATACCGCAACTATAAGCCTGCCATGTCATAATTGCGCTATCAGCGTTTGGAGACGTGTGCCAATAGTCCAATTAGGTAAAGTTCATTGATTTCGCACAACCACCTGCATGCTTTGCTGTGTGTCGTAGCATAGTATGCTCGGCGTAGCGTAGCACATTGTCCTATGTTTTGCTACACATATGCTACATGCTTGCTACACTATACTATGCTGTGTGGTGTAGCGTAGCGTAGTGTTTGGTCTTAGTCGCGACAACTTGGCCAATCTACAAACCTTTCTTCCCGCATTAAGAAACTTGCAACCTTGCTATCTGCAGTGAGGAACTTGCAACCTTGTTGGTCTTGCCCTTTGAGCTACCTTCTGTCTATTCCACAGGATTTCTATGCCTTGCTGCGCCATGTAGCTCGATGTAGCGTAGCAACAAACATGATCTACCTCTTCCTAATAGAAAGGGACATTGTTGAAGGACTTGAAGTTGGGCGATGAAAATGGTTGTATAGTTGTTGCTATGCTACGCTATGCTACGTAGCGTAGTGTAGCATGGCACTTCGCTTTGCAAATGTTTTCTAAAGCTTGCTACGCTACATAGCAGGGCGTAGCGTAGCGTAGCAGACTTCGTGCCTTAGAAAACTTGTCAAACTATTTTGTGCATCTAGAATTCTACTACCAACTCTGCGCATCATTTATGAGCATGCTGTTGGCTTGGCAAGTTACTTGGTTGGGTAGGCAGGATGATCCGTAGAGCCTATTCATGCCCAAAGTAGAAAATTTACTGAACTGGCCGACCTAAACTCAGAGCGTTCTCCTCCCGAAGAACTATCGTAACACTGTGCGAATTGTAATACCTAGTGAAGTGAAAATGACCTCATATTTTTTTGGGGTGTTTCATTAGACCCTCTTTGTTGACGTCTAGAGAACAGGCTCGATAGACGTCAACAAAGAATACGAAACACCACAACAGGAAAAATGCTAGGGTTGTCGCTCGATGAGTGTCAAGATGTCACTTGACTACACTTAAGAGTGTTGCATTGGAGTGAAGAGACGAAGTAGGGAGGAAGGAGGCATAGGACAAGGGAAAGGATGAGGTTTAGTCGAATCCCTCATCGGAGTGCTATGAGGGAGCCGTGTGCATTTTCACCTTTTCTTCAGCTATCCTTCGACCTCCCATAGGATAGGTGTCCTTCCCAGGATGAGTTGCGTTACATCTGTGTAGGGTTTCGACCTACCTACATATGTGTTCCATGCGGCGATCTATGTTACGTGTGTCATGGAACTTGCACTAGTATTTCCCAGGTAGCGAATTATGTTACGTGTGCCATGGGAGTTTGCACTCTGTAGTAGCCGAGCTAGTCGAGGCACTCACTTCATGATGTTGTAGCATTTGCTACTATCATAAGCTGTGCCCTCGAGGGCAAAGGTCTTGCTGGCTACAGACATTGTTAAGGCTATTGGACATCATTGCTAGTGTACGATGTCCAAAGAAGGAAGGCCCGCAGCAACCTAGGTAGCGTCGACGTGGAGGAACTAGCCTTGGAGGCACCGCTGTGAGTGCGGATGCCCTGGGATCCCTACCAGGGGCATGCATTCCCAGTTCAGCTATGGGGTCAGCTACCACATAGCCGAACATTATTAGCAAGGGGCTGGAGGATAACAATATTGTGGCTAGCCCACAATACTGCCAGAACTCCAGCTGTAGGCATTGGCCGAGGAGCTACTACCAAGGCAAGGGGCTATGGCGATGGTAGGTCCGAAGGGCCAATGTGATGCCATACGACATCTCTAGAGGATCAACATAATGCCAAGGGTGATGGTGTCACATATGTTCTAGACCATGTTCCCATGGTCTCGTGAACTACGTTCTGGAGCTGCGACGACCCACCCATGTGTTGGCATTGCGCCCACTCGTTTGATGTGTATTTGGTGTTGCTGCATGTTGGGGACGTGACGTGAACCCAGTTTAAGGTCTTGGTAGACCGTGTGTTGGTTTATGGTCCTAGTGGACTTCTATGTCGGCTTAAGGTCTTTGAAGACTGTACATGCTAGTTTAACATCATAGTGGACGAGCTGTGCCAGTTTTACATCATAGCAGACGGTGCTTGATGCCATTAGTTTAACATCATCGTGGATGCTACTTGATGCTATTAGTTTAACGTCATTGTGGATGCTGCTCGGTGCTATTGCTAGTTTATCATTATAGCGGATGGTGGTATCTACCATTATGCTTCAGACATAGTACGGCTTGAGGTACAAGTGATTCATCAAGTTGGCAAACTCATTGCCATCCATGTCCGCCAACTTCAAGGCTCCATTTCCAAAGGCTTTAGTGACCACGTAAGGACCTTCCTAGTTGGCTGAGAATTTTCTCACGTGCTCTTGGATAGCCTTTAGGATGAGGTCTACCTTCTGCATTGGCCGTCGATGTGGGTCTGCATGATGTTTCTGTTGCTGCTTGCTGTGATAGTGCTCGATGTGTTTCAATGTCTACGCGTGCTCCTCCTCTATTGAGTTGAGGTTGATGATCCATGACTCATTATTTTGGGCTTCGCTCATGATGTCAGATAGGATCATCTGAAGTGAAGGTACCTACAACTCAAGAGGCAACATAGCTTCAGATCCGTAAACAAGGCTATAGGGAGTCTTACATGTGGCTATTCTGCACGTCGTTTGGTAAGTCCATAGGACGTAGAGGATTTTCTCATGCCACTACCTCTTACTATTGTTAAGCATCCACTTCAGCAAGTTGATGATGGACTTATTTGTAGCCTCCACTTGTCCGTTTGCCTGCAGATAATAGGGGGAGGAGAATGATTGTTTAATGCCTAGATTGTTGTAGAAGGTTCAGGTTTTCGTACTACTGAACTATGGCCCATTTTTGGTCACAATAGTCATTGGAATCCCAAACCTAGTTACGATGTTATCTAGGATGAAATGGCAGATTTGCTGAGATGTCTTCTTCCTTAGGGCGATAGCTTTCACCCACTTGATAAAGTACTTAGTGGTAGTGATAATGAAACTATGCCCCGCAAAGGACTTAGGCATGATAGGCCCTATGAGGTCTAGTCCCCATCATTAGAAGGGCCATGTGAGTTGCGTCATGTGTAGGTCTGCAGGTGCTACGTGTATGAGATTTGCGTATCTCTGTCACGTGTTGCACGTCTTAACTTTTGATAGGTAGTCATGCTCCATGTAGGGCCAGTAGTACCCTAGGCATCTGATCTTTGTAGCCATAGTCCTAGGTGGTATGTGCCCATCACAAAGCCCCTCATGCACTTCATTAACTACCTTCTGTGCCTGCTCCCCACCCATGCATGCTAGCAATATCCCGTCATAGGAACATTGGCATAGGGCATCATTTCCCATGAGCACATATTTCTAGGCACGCTTATGGATTGCATCTCTCTGGGCAAATGTCAATCCACCTAGGGGTTTACCATGTTGTAGGTAAGCCTTGATGTCAGCATACCAATCCTAGGTATTCGTAGCGCTGAAAGAGGCCACGTGTTCCACTTGAGTGATAGGCTCTGTGCATTCGATAATTGAAGTTGGCAGGTCTGCCAAGGAATGTGATGGAATGTTTAACACAAGGATAGCTAAGGCATCTGCTATGGTGTTCTCATTGCATGGCACATGTTGCACATCTGTGGTCATAAACTGCTTAAGCAGGGTTTTTGCTAGGACACAATAGGGTTGCAGGTGCATACCCTTGTAGGTGTAGGCCTCGGTGATTTGATTCATGACTAGTTGTGAATCTCCCCAGATTGCCAGGTGTTGTATGTGTAGTGCTTGGGTAGTTAAGATGCCTCTGAGTAGCCCTTCATATTCTACCATATTGTTGGTGCAAGGGAATGCAAAATGATAAGTGAATGGATGCATTTACCTGGAAGGGAACATGATGATGGCAGCTGCGCTACCTCCTCGCGCAGTTGATCTGCTGTCAAAGTGTAAAGTGGCTTCGAGATGTGATGGGACAATGTTGACATTGCTAACGTGCTTGTCTAGGAATTCAGGGCCTATGGTGGCCTGGTTGTCAATGAGGAAGGTCATGAGTTTGGTCGCTATGACTTGACCCTTCGTCGACGATTAACTTACATAGTGTAAATCGAACTCTGTGGTTATTGCTTTCCATCGGGCTATCCTACTACTTTCGTATAGGTTCTTAGTGATAGCCCGAAGTATATTGCTTTTGCAAATGATGTTGGTTGTACTAAGGAATAGTAATGCCTCCACTTTTTTAGTGCAAACACTAAGACAAGGCAATTCCTCTCCACTTCATTGTATTTTTCTTCATGCACTATTAATGCATGGCTCAGATAATACACCAGTATCTCAAAACCTTTGTCTTGCTTCTAACATAGCAGTGTCGCAACAAATGTGTCAGAGGTGCCGAGGTAGATGAAGAAGGATTTGTCCCTTTGTAGCAGATGCATGGTCGGGAGGTGTGAAAGCTCCTTCTTCAGGTTGTAGAAGGCTTGTTGACACTAGGTTGTCCACTCAAAGTTAACCCCCTTCTTTAGAAGATGTTGCATGGGGTGTAACTTGTCGATCAACCTTGCTATGAACTTTCAAATGAACTATACCCTACCCTGCAGACCACGTAGATCCTTAAGATTTATGGGAGGTGCCAGGTTGACAATGGCCTTGACTTTGTCAGGGTCCACTCGTATTCTGGCCTCCGATACTATGAACCCTAACATGCGTTCGATTTTCACCCTGAAGATGCACTTCTTAGGATTGAGGCGTAGGTCGTGCATTTGGCAGCACCTGAGGACTATTCCTAGGTTGCGTGGGTGATCATCCCCCTCCTTGGACTTGACAGCTATATCATCCACGTAGTTATTTAACATTTCTAAGATATAGTCACTGAAGACATAGGTCATGGCTCACTGGTAGGTTTCTCCAGCATTCTTAAGACCGAAAGGCATCATGGTGTAGCAGAAGGTCCCCCATGGAGTCGTGAAGGTTGTTGATAGCTTGTGCTCTAGGTTAATGCAGATTTGGTTATATCCAAAGAAACCATCCATGAAGGACAATAGAGCTTGACCAACCGTGGTGTCAATGAGCTGATCAATGCTTGGAAGTGGAAAGTTATCCTTGATCGTTACCTTGTTCAAGTCCTAGAAGTCTATACAAATCCGTATTCCTCCTGTTTTCTTTGAAACTAAACAATGTTGGATACCCACTCTGAGTAGTCAGCCACATGGATGAAACCAGCTTGGTATAGCTTGGTGATTTTATCCCTCAAAACTAGTGTGATTTCCAGTTTAACTTTGAGGGCCTTCTGCTTGACTGCCTTCATGCGCGGGTCCAGGACGATGTTGTGCTGAATTAGCCATGGATCTAGACACAGCATGTCTCTGTACGACCATGCAAAGGCATTGATATTATCTTGCAGGATCTTGGCTACATTGTTGTGCATCTGTGTATCTAAGAGGGAGCTCAATTTTAATGTTTTCATCTCCCCTTTGGAGGTGGTCATAGGTGCTTCGAAGAGAGGGTCCTCGGTCACATCCCTGGCCTCTAAGTCTAGGGCTTTGACTAAATGCTCAAGCCAGTCTGGGGATGCTTCTAAGGCTACTATGGTGCTAGTTGTGGTCGACCCCTAGTCGATCATGTTGGGGTTTAACTGTCTCGTGAGCTTGCCCTATGGACCTGTTAACGTTAAGGGCATAGAGAGGTCGTGATGGATTTCCATCTGTTGCTCAACCTACCAACATGAGACAAAATCCTGGTTAAGAGGCATCTGTTGGTAGAGATTTTGTATACCGAGAATTTTCAAAGTAGCAACGAGATGCAATTTATGAAGTGTGACGATGTAAAGATTAAAGTTTGCTAGTTTAAGGTCATGGTGGACCGCCAAGACATGAGTGCAGAACCAACAAAGATGTAAAACTATCAGTGCAAAAGTGTGAAGCTGTGAAACCGTTAATATGCAAATGCCAAACTGCTAGTTTAGTGTCATTTTGGACTGCCAGATTGTATGCAAAATTTTATCATGCAAAATCATGGTATGTGAAACAAGAAATGGCAAGTACGAGAAAACTATTAAGGCAAGATGCGGACTGCTGACATGCACTGCTAGAAATTGCGACACTGCCAATGTGGAAGTGCAAAACCATGGGAAGATGCAAAACCTCCCATGTAATTGTAGACTGCAAATGCAACAGGTTGAGACTATTAGTTTAGGGTCCTTTTAGACTGTTAGAAGTGCAACTATGCTAGGATTGCTAGTTTAAGGTCTTTTCAGACCTGTCATGTTGCAGTTGCTAGGATTGCTAGTTTAAGGTCTTTTCGAACATTAAACAAAAAAATATATATTTTTTTGTTTTTGGGAAAGCACACGACTGACTCGAAGCATGTCAAGGCTTTAATGCTAACAATGCTATGATGTTGTGGTGAGCATGCTACGTTGTACGGCACGCTCCGCATTAATCAGAGAGGGAGGGCGGCAAGTTTTTCCTATCTTGCCATCATGGCCATAAATAGGGATTAAACCCTAGTAATTTTTTCATTCTCACCATAAGAGCGCAGAACTCACATCGGAGCACAAGGTGATTTCGGAGCGCAAAGTAATTATGTTAATGACTAGCAAGGTGAATTTTTACAGTGAAGAGTGTGCATCTGCAATCAGGACAATGGCTCCTAAGATTCATTTGGCACTTGCAAAGGTCAACGAGGTGAAGAAGACCTTGGGGCATGTGACACAAGCGTGCATTATGGCATGGAGAAGGACACCATTGACCCAGTAGGTTACACTTCCTCTACTTTTTTTTTGTTTTATTTTTGTGTTGTTCTCTACCTTTTTTTTTTGCATCCTGTTAGATTTTCATCCACTCTTGTTTACCTATGTTTTTTGTTGTTGTGTTATTTTGGCCCTTGCATTGCTGTTATCGTTCTTTTGGTCACGGAAGATGCATAAACATTGCATCATTGTTGCATGCAAGGCTTATTAAACTACCACCACCACAGTTGTCATGACTGTGGGGGCTCAGGTGATTTAAGTTACTTGACTTTTAAATGGTGTAATGTAGAACCCTTAGGAGGGCTGAGCCATGTGTGACGCGACAGCGTGACATGTGTTTTGTTAGGGCATGTTGTTAATTGTCCATTGCTATGCTAAGCTATTGTAAGTTCTTGCTATACTAGGCTTTCATGCCCTTGCTACGTTCTGCACGGGAAGGGGATTATGCTACACTGCTACTATGTTGTGTGTGTATTACCTTTAGATATGATGTCATATTCTTGCAAATTGTGTTGTGCAGGGTAGGGCTGAGGCCCAAGCTAATTATTTGGAAGTTAGAGGGGTCCTGTGTCACGTGGGCAGACCTGTGGCTAATGTTCCTCCTCCCCACATATGTATGAGGGACCGAGGGGTCTGGTTCAGGCTAGGGGCATAGGACTTCTTACAATTCCTCCTTGACCACTTCACTGTGATCGTTTGGTCCTCCCTAGAGGAGGAGGAGTAGGCCATCATCATAGAAGACATTTTTCCTGGGGCAAGCTGAGGCATTTTGAGGTTCTTGACCGATGGGGCAATCATGAGCGAGAGGGGAGAAGGATCTATTCAGCACCCAATAGGGTTAAGGTGCTTAGCCTGGATCTAGAAGATGACCGATTATAACTACTACCACCACTTCAACACATTATTCCTTGCATATTTTATGATGATGTGCTTCCAGAACCCTCAAGGAACTATCTACGTTGCTGGCGGATGAGTTTTGCAACTTTGTTCTACTATGTTTGTGCGACGTTGGCCATGGTGGCCTAATGCTAATAGTATGCATTTACTACCAGGTTCTTCCTCAATGAGCATGGTGTTCATGACCTACCAGATCTATTGGCCACAACACAGCTAGCCCTACAGGAGTTCTCTTCCACCAAGAACCTACGAGTGGGCATGATTTGTCAATGCAGGGGTGAATACCACACCTACCTAGATGCATATTTTCCCTTCTACAATTAGTGCAAGGGGTAGGGCTGGTTGGATGGGGAGTGGATGAAACCCTTCAAACCGATCACGATTGAAGAAGTTCTGGTTGAACTCCCACAATTCCCACTGCCATATCGACCTAGTAGGTTGAGCGGTAAGTGTCCTATGTTTAAATGTTTTTGCAAATTTTGAATTTCCTACGTCTTTGTGAGAAACATTTTGTGAACCTATTGCAAGGGCGAAGAAGCCTAAGGAGGTGACAGTGGTAACCACCGAGGTGTAGGGGACGAATGTCTACTTCAAGTATTGGGAAGTAGAGAAGAGCTAGTGCTAGCTGAACGATGGGGCCTCGGATGCTCTACTCTAGAACATTGAAAAGGTAGGGCTTATGGATCTGTTCCTCGCCCTAAACCTGAACGTTCCTGCGGTCGAGATGCTCACCTTGTCGAATCCTTTTTCAACAAGGTGGGTCATTTTCACCTGCACATGCATGGAGTGCAGGTGGTCATTAACATCAATGACTAGCTATTTGTGGATCTATTTGGCATTCCTACTACAAGCATTTCAATAGGATCAAAATCCAAGATGGAGTTGACCCTTTAGAAGAAGGACCTCCAGGAGTGGCTAGGGCTCACCAAGGAGCGTAAGGGGCTCCCTATGGAGAAACTCAAGGAAGGACCCACCAAGGAGTTCTACCCTATTTTCCGTGCATGCGCATTCCCCCAACTACTTACCCAGGGAAAGGTCTTGGGGCTTCAGAAGGCCTGGATAATGTGTGAGGTCATGGAGGAGGGGACTTGTTACAACTAGGCCAAGTCTCTATGCAAAGGCTTGCAGGTTGAGATCTTGGGGCACCATGCAAAAATGGAGGGCCATTCCAAAATCCACTATGCCTTTTATATAGGCTACCTAAAGTGTTTTGCAAAGTTCCTAGTGGTTCCAGAGAGAGGAAACTAGGTCTTGCGAAATCGTGACCAGATTTCCAGACCCTGGATTCACCAAGTCTTTCATACCATCTAAGCCCAGGATCCCCCAAAGATAGTTGGGAAGTCATTTTCTGTAACGACTAAGGATCGGGTGGCTCGCAACATTCATAGCAAAGACAGCATAGGAAAGACACCCCCTGCCATGGACGGTAGCGTATCACGGGACGAGTGTTTTATAGCTAAAACGATGGCCATCACGTTACGGCAGAAGAGGCCTCCCCCAGCCCTTCGCGTGGAGGAGGAGGAGGGGCAAATACTACAGCTTAAAATACAGAGGATGTGACCTCCTATTGGTAAGTGCTTTCATTCAATGCTTACTTTATTGTGGTCTGGTATGCTATGCTACGCTAGGCGGTGTAGCATAGCGTAGCATCTACTTTAGGCTAACCTATTTTGAGCTAATGCAAACGTGTTTGACCATCATAAGAAAGAGAAGAAGAGGAAGGAAGCTATGAAGAAGTGTCATCTCCTAAGGTGGGGATGACAGATAAGGACACGGAGGATCCAGTTTTGGAGAGAGGGGCTCCGATCAAGGAGAAGGGATCTCCTGCAGCTAAGGTAGGGGCTCTCATCATTAGGGAGAACCCTCCTACTAAGGATTCCCCCTTGAATAAACAAGACACTGGTCTCCTCAAAGGAAAAGCACCAGTGCATGAAGAAGAGGTCCATAGGGATGTGGGAGGAACTTTCGGCCAAGCTTTTGCCATCATTTTGTGTCAGCCAGAAGAGAGATTGTAACCGAACATTGGTGAGTTTGGCAATATGTCTGCCTTGTCGTAGTTCACTTTGGTCATTGCTAATGTGTTTGGTTATGTGATAGCTACTACTGCTGATGCCACAGGACCCACTTTGGTTCACACCAGGCCTTGGGCTGAAATCCCTGACAAATTCACGTTTATGCAAGCGATTGTTGATGACATGATTAAGCACCTTCAGCAAGTGGACCATGAAATGGATAAGTAGTAGTGTTATCTACTCTTTCGTTGCTATGCTAAAGTTTCTTGCATTTACTACTTGTGCTATGCTAATGCGACTAGTATGTTCTTTGTGTTATGGCAGCCTCTCAACTCAAATGGGACCCAACATGACCTTTGAAGGTCAGTGTCATGTCCACATTCCCACCAAAAGAAACCAAAGTATCTCATCGTGTGTACAACGAGGTCTCCAAATGCACTTTACACTCGGCATGCTCCCTATGGGAGTATAGGCATACCAATGAGGAACTGTGGAAATGAACCTAGAAGGCAGAGTAGAGAGAGGCTAACTTGAGGGTCGAGGTGGAGGACCTCAAGTCAAGGAATGAGTTCCTCATGGAACGCAAAACTAACAACAAGGACTAGCATACCGCAGTGGTAGACCATGCCAGGTTTTGGATAGTTGCATGCCAAAATGTCAACACTACCTGCTAACTGATAGAGCAACGCATGTAGATGGACCTGCTAGACTAGAAGTTTCAAGATCTAAAAGACCTCAACGCCAACATTTTTAAATGGGTGCAGACCCAAAGAAACTATAAGCATATGTATAAATAGGAAAATGCTGCCCATCACAAGTTGTATGAATATGCCACTGTGGAGGCACTTACGTACGAAGCGTTCGTAAATGCCATTGACACTTCTGAGGCTTACACCAGGTTCAAAGAACAAGTCAAGGTCATAAAATCTCCTAACCCGAAGGTAACCCTTCCCATAGGAGAGGCTGTGGCCATCTCCTATTCTCCGAGGCTGCCAAGGTGGACACCTGCCGAAAGGGGAAGAGCTGCCGCAGCAGATTCTACACCAAACATAAGGCGTTGGGTAGATATCATGACAGAGGAGGTCTGGCATCCCCTCGGGCTCAGCTTCGGCCAGATACCCTTCGAGACAAACATGGGACCTGCTCAAGTTAATCGTGTTCTACCGTATTAATTTTTATGCATAGTTATAGTTTGCATTTGTTGGTCTCACTGATCGCGTTACCCCTACGATGCAGGCCCCAGGTGATGGCGTAGCACCCGTAGAGGAAGGGAAAGAAGAGCTAGTGAGGGACCATGCAACGAACGATAATACGAAGGGAGATGATGTAGGAACTAATGGCAGAGATGATGCAAATAGAAATGACCCATGAAAGCATGGGATTTTTTTTAAAACTTTGAAATTTTGGATTTTTGAAATTGTGTAATGAATTTTGCAAACATAGAAAGACAGCAGTTTTAAATGAAGCAAGAGGATTTTCTGCTAACTTGCATTTTGTATAGAATTTTCATGCTTTCATGTGCTAGTTTTAGGCCATTTTGGGCCATTGCTAGTTTTAGGCCATTTTGGGCCATAGTGTAGTATTGCAAAGGGATGATGTGTCAACAACTTGAACAATAGCTAACTAGTGACTTATGCTAGTTTTAGACCATTTCGGGCCATAGCGTAGCATTGCTAGTTTTAGGCCATTTCGAGCCATTGCTTATCACTAGTTTTAGGCCATTTCAAGCCATTTGGGTATCACTAGATTTAGGCTGTTTCAGGCCATAACGTTGAAGCATATGAGCAGTGTGTGGGCAGGAAGTAGTGGGGTTGCTACGCTAGGCGAAGCTACTTCTTGACCCGATGTGGGTTGAGTGAAACGTAAGGTCGAGATGCTCTACCAAGGCCTTCGTCTGCATCATAGCCTCCTACTTTGAAGGACAACTCAATCCATGTGTTTTCGTTTAGGGGATCAACTTGCTGAGTTGATCCCTCTATCGCGTAGTCAATATAGGTTGTGATAGGTGCTTCGTTCTCAGAAGTTATGACTTCTGATCCTTCTTCTACACCTACATTGTGGATCGCTTGCATTGCTACTTTGTCATCATGGATCATCACTTCTCTACCTACTTAAGGTAGGTGGATTTCCTGGTGTATGGGTGAGGAGACAGCCCTAAGTTGTGCTAACCACAATCTCCCCAAGATCAGGTTAAACCTGGGCATTTCCTTAACAATGATGAATGTTGCGTCTGTGGGGAACTAGTCCCCTACTACGAAGTTTATGTGAACTATGCCCTTTACCACAGCTCACACCCCATTGAACGACCTTAGGCATGACTTCGCTGTGGGCTTGATCTAGTTGACCAAGCCCAGCTTGTCCACAATGGGGAAGGGGATGAAATTCTTGGTGGCCCCATCATCAACGCGTACCCTTTGAATCCAGTGTTGACCAATCCAAATTGTGATGAACAGGGGTAACGTGGTCACCTAACCCTTCTCAGGGTCTTCCCTAATGGTGTCATCATGAAAGGTTAGTTAAGGTTTTTCTGACACTGCGGGCATGAAGGGAAGCATGACCGAGTAGATCACTTCTTCTTCCACGGGCATGTCTTCTTTGACCGAAGTCGCTGTCAACATGTGGATCAAGGCCCCCCAATGTGGAGTAGATGTCATGATTAGGTTGTACAAGCTCAATGTGGTGTTTTTTTGTTTTAGAGCATGCTTGACCTAAGTGAGGGTGTCTAGGAGGTCTTGGCCACCTCCTAGTTTGACACCTTCCTCCTCTTCTACCCATCCCAAAAAATGAATTTCTCGAGGAGAAGCGGATCTGGGCTCAAATCCTTATTGGCAGAGTGACGTAGGTTGTGTGTTCATGTCGACCTTTTTCTTTGGCATAAATATAGGGAGCAAAGAAATAGGCTTGGGATAATCTAGGATGGTACTTCCCTTAGACATCACGCCTATGAAGTTGATGTCTCGCCTTGCAGGGTGAGAAGGTTGCTGAACTGTTTCGCATGAGACAGGGGTCATCGAGGACGTCGGCCTCCTGATGATGAATGGAGCTAAAGGTATTATCAGGCGGGACTGCATGGCCCCACTGATAGGTGGCACAAAAGTGGATGCCCGTGAAGGGACTCTCAGGATGAAGGCTATTGCAAGCTTTGATTAGTCACTCATGGTATTGGTGCACTGCATTGAGGCACATCGACTATGAATGGCTACTGGGGTGGCCTAGGATCACTATCGATGCCGATGGAGTTGATTACATAACTGACATTGTTGGCATTGATGGGATCTGTGTAGACATACATAGATTGGTTTTTGGGGCGTACTGGGTTACTTTCGTCTAGCACCAATTTCCCCTAGTCGATTAATCTCTATATGTCATCCTGCAATGCAAGATAGTAATCTGTGTTGTGACCACACTGTTGGTGGTAGTCACAAAACCTGTCTAGCCTAAAACCCCTAGGAACTAGAGGCTCATTAGGTAGGGCCAAAGAAGGGTTACTAAGGAGCATGCAGTAGTGTTGATGTTTTACAGTTACTTCTTCTGACATCTGTTTATGTTGGATGTATCTTGCTACCAGTAGTTGCTTCAGAAGTTCTGAAGGCTTAAGAGGCAGTGGGGTGTACTTTGAGTGGTCTTTGCACTCAAAGTTGGGTTTGGTTTGTGTAGATGCCTCAAGTGTAGGCATAGCAGGTTGCAGCATGTGGCCCTATTTGGACGCATGGTTAGCCGCAGGTGTGGCTGGTTTCTTGTTGTTCTTGCTACCGTTGTTGCTAAGTTTGGGTTTGGCCTTGGGTGCCACAGCGGCCACTATGGTTGTCGGGGCTTTACCCTTTTCCTTCTTTATGAAGGTGTTCTTGTAAGTGATGTAGGCCAAGTCTTTGCTTGCCTCGGCCATGTCTTGTATACTCATAGTCTATGGGAAAGCTTGACTAAGAGAGCAAGGAGCAAGGTAGTATAATTTGGACTTGATGAAGTCATTCACTGTGCCCTTAAAGACGGCCGACAAGTAGGCCTTCACGATGGGCTCACAGATCTCATTAAGGGTTGCACTCCAACGCTGGATGAACTTTTGGACTGGCTCCAGGGGATCTTGCTTTATGCTCATCAACTGATCCAACGTGGTTTCTAGCTTCAAGTTGTACTTGAAGCACGTCATGAACTGGGTCAGCAGCTCTTCCAAAGTTGAGATGGATGAGTGTGGCAATGCATGGTACCAATCCAAGGCTTTCTCTGCTAGGGACATGGTGAAGATGCAAATTATTATGCGTGGCCATTGCTATAGTAGTAGAGACTTAGACCTAAATGTAACAAGATGTGCATTGAGATCTCCCTCCCCATCGTACTTCGTGAAATGCGGGAGAGACATCCTTGGGGGTAATGTCAAAGCAGTGATTGCAGGGCTGATGGGGTCATCCTGGTAGAAGTCCATGACTTGTACCATGTCCTAACCATCATCTTTGAGGCATTTTACTTTCTCAGTGAGGGTCTGGATGAGCTGAAATGCTTGGTCCAATCCCAGTGATGTTGTAGATGGTTGGGATGCTGCGGAGGCCATGCTCACATGTGGTATGGCAGGGGTGGCAGTGTGACCCATCGGCGGTACCGTTGGGACGAACCCCATGAGCGGTGTCACTTGTGTTGTCCACCACCCAGTAGGTGGTGTTGTTAAGGCAACGACCGCAGGTTGGGCTGCCAGATAGACTGCTTGTGTCACCAGCAATGTAGACCATAGCCCCATGTTAGGCTGTGCTGACTAAGAGGCTTGTATTTGAGAGAGAATGTAGTGAGACATCTATGATGGTTGCAAGGTAGGTAAAGAAGAAAATGGGGTCCACCATGTGGATGGGCTGGGGCCCACCATGTGGATGGGCTGCGGCCCACCACAGTGGGTGGAATAGGCATGAATGTAGGAATAGAGACAGAAGTCGTGTATGTTTGTGAAGTTGGTAAGGTATGCACATGTGGCAGGGTAGCCATGGTTAGCGTGTTATGTGCCACAGGAATAGACTACTGAATAGCCTATAAAGGGATAGTAGCTACAAACGAGATAGGAGAAATAGGCGAGAGCGGGGTTGAAATGCCATAGGATTGGCATGGCTACCCATAGTAGCTGTAATCGTAGGTTGCGGAAGCGTAGGCATAATTACAAAGGGAGCGGTAATAGATGATGGCTTGGCCTAGAAGGGATGGGTAGTAGGGATAGGAGCGGGGTTGATTGGACCTCCCTCGTCCAATTGGGAATTGAGTTCCTCCTGTCTATCCTAGAAGGTATCATCTTAGTTGGATGCTATGTCCTATTGCTTCCTAAACCTAGCCAACTAGATTAGTTGGTCCAGAAGCCTTTGGTACACTTGTGTTAAAGGTAACAAAACACTGGAAGTAGGAACAAATTCTTTTCCATTACAGTAAGCAAACTCGAAGCTACATTTGTCCTCGAGCTCATGTACGTCCAAGAGCATATTGGCCTGCACCTTTGCATAGATAAAACTGTAACACTCATGCTACTAGGCCAATCCCTTAGGTCCTCAATTTTGGATTCTAAGAGATCGGTGTGTTTCTAGCATCGGGTTCAGCAGTTGTTCGGCGCTAGTAGTGCCTTGAACCGTGATGGGAACTTCAACATTGAAGGGAATTTCCACTTTGAAGGCATTAGAAGCAATAGTTGAAAAAGCCATTCCAAGCTGAGTAGTTTTGAAAAAGAATGCAAAAATTGCAAAAAGAACAAAGAGACTGAAATGCAACAAAAAGAAGGCTTTACATCTTGCCAGATTCCTGAAGAACTATCAAGGCGACCGATCTACACCACACAAAGTGTAAACAACCACAAAAGGGTGTTACGTTTATGCCAGTGCGCGATGGGGTACAGAGCGCAAGAAAGACTACCGTGAAATAAGTTTAGCTAACTGGAAAATGCTTTACATCTCGTAGGGTCCCTGAGGAACTGTCGAAGTGACTAATCTATACCATGCATGATGGGGTACAGAATGCATGCAAGACCATGAGATGGGCAAGTTAACTAGTGAACAAGCAGGCTTTATGTCTCACGGGGCTCCGAAGGAACCGTCGAGGTGACCAACCTGTACCGCATGATACGGTAATGCACAATGAGGCACAAAGTGCATGCAAGACTACCGTAGGATGAGCAAGTTAATTAGTGAACAAAAAGGCTTTATGTCTCACAGGGCTCCAGGGGAACCATCGAAGCAACTGACCTGTACCACTTGATACGCTAATGCACAATGAGGTACAGAGTGCACACAAGACTACCGTAGGATGAGCAAGTTAACTAGTAAAAAAAAAAAGCTTTATGTCTCGCAGGGCTCCAGGGGAACCGTTGAAGCGACCGACCTATACCACAAGATACGCTAATGTGCATTGAGGTATAGAGCACATGCAAGACTACCATCAAATAGGCTAGTTAACTGGCAATCGGAGGCCTTGTGTTCTGTAGGGCTCCCAAGGAACTGTAGAAGCGACCAATCTGCACCGCACAAAGCACAAACAACCGCGAAAGGGTGTCACATTTACGCTTATGCATATCAAGGTGCAGAAGGCTCACAGACCTACCATGACATGCGAAAAAGGCACCAAAAGGCCCTTCTTCTACAGCCAAATAACTGTAGTAACTGAAAATGTCGGAGGCTGGAAAACATTGAGGGGTCGGTGGGCATGACAATTTTGACCCCGTACCCGCAAGAGGGCCATGCTGGGTGTGTGTGTGGATACAGGGTGCCCTGAATGGTCTAGTCAATCAGACAGGGACTTAATCAGTGTCTATATAGCCTTTTACAACATATAATTTGAAAATAGGGATAAAAATGCATAGTAATATTTGAAAGTGAATAAAGCATAAAATAATGCAACACATGACAATAAGCAGGAAACAAAGTAAAATGTAGTTAGAAAAATGCACTGTTCTGAAGCTACAAGTTTTCTCTGTCAGGGTGGATACAGTCGGTCGCACAGCGTGACAGAGTGCAGAGATCCCGAGAGTAACCAGGGCATGTAGAGCAAAGCAGGTTGTGCACTTGGGCACAAACTCAGGTGCTGACAATGTGGGGGTTCTACCAAGGTGGTAGAAAAGGGACAGAATAAAATATCAGCTAGGAATGCTAACTGTTTGCAGTGTCAAACAGAAAGCTTACAATGTTTGATGTTACAATGTGCTGGGAAGAGAACTTGAGTGGCCAAAGAGAGGAGAAGTAGGAAGCTTGGAAAAAAATTTAAACCCTTTGAATGTTGCTCTTCAGGGTATTTATAGGACCAAGGGCATGCGAAAGAGGTGGTTTGGATGCCATGTGCCCTGGGACTTTGTTGACTTACCTGTGTTGCATGTGCCAGTATGATCGTTGTACGTGCATGACCGTTGTGACTATGAGTCTGCAATACCGCAGCTGTGAGCCTGCCACACCATAATTGCATCATTAGCATCTAGATACGTGTGCCAACAATCTAATTAGGTTAAGTGCATTGATGTCGCACACCCACCTGCATGCTTTGCTGTGTGTCGTAGCGTAGCATGCTCAACGTAGTGTAGAACATTGTCCTACATTTCGCTACACATATGCTACATGCTTGCTATGCTATGCTACACTATGTGGTGTAGCGTAGAGTAGTGTCTAGCCTTAGTCACGAAAACTTGGCCAATCTGCAAACCTTGCTTCCCGTATTGAGGAACTTGCAACCTTGCTGGTCTTGCCCTTTGAGCTGCCTTCTATCTCTTCCATAGGATTGCTACGCCTCACTACACCATGTAGCTTGGCATACGTAGCAGCAGACATGATCCGCCGCTTCCTAATAGAAAGGGACATTATTGAAGGACTTGAAGTTGGGAGATGAAACTAGCTGTATAGTTGTTGCTATGCTACGCTACGCTACGTAGCGTAGCATAGCGTGGCACTTCACTTTGCAAATCTTTTCTGAAGCTTGCTATGCTACATAGCAGGGCGTAGCGTAGCGTAGTAGACTTCGTGCCTTGGAAAACTTGTCACACTATTTCGCACATCTAGAATGTTGCTGCCAACTTCATGCATCATTTCTGAGTAGGCTGTCGGCTGGGCAAGCTACTTGGATGGGCAGGCAGGATGATCCGTAGAGCCTATTTGTGTCCAAAGTAGAAAATTTTCCGAACTGGCCAGCCTGAACTCAAAGCGTTCTCCCCCCAAAGAACTGTCGTAACGCTACGCAAATTGCAATGCCTGGTGAAGCAAGAATCACCTCATTTTTTTAGGTGTTTTAAGGCGCTCGATCATGTCATTGACCACCCCCTCCATAAACGTGAATTTATCAAGGGTCTCGGTCCATGGTTGAAGACGGATCGAGGAAGAAGGGTCTAGAACATTAAAAATGGTGTCTACTGCATAATAAAACATGTTAGTAATGACGTAGAGCAGGATAACAAAATTGGTGAATAACATAAACGATAGTGCAAAGCTCCTACCTAGCAAACCCTCAGGGGTGATAGCAGGGGGATCATCCATCGACACACTATTAAGCAAGTGATCAAACTCATTAGCATCAAATTTCAGCCCTTCCCCTTCCAGCTGACTCAAAAGTGTAGCAACATCTTCAACACTCATATGCCCCTCAAGCACTAAGGCACACTCCACAAAAGGGTCATTAACAATTGAGGCCTCTTTCTCCATGGTAGGGGCCTCTTCTTCTATGGCCAGGGCCTCTTCTTCCTCTTCAATGGGCACCCCTGCTTTAGGGGACAAAAACTCTTTTTCTTCTTCTTCTTTTGATAAACAAGTTCAAAATAAGCAAGATACTCCAACATAAAATAGGTGCTACACTGTGCTATGCTACATAGCGTAGCACAGCATAGCAGGTGCTACACTAATCAGATAGTTAAGAACACTTAACAACTGTGGGTTGCACTTTGTAAACTTTGATTTACAGCTTTCTCCCCCTCTCTTCATTAGTATGGGGAGGTTCTTCTGCAAGATGACACTTTTTGTGTTGTAGCCTAGTTTTTACCATTTTTATAATAAGGCATGCCCCCCTTAACACATTACCTATGTTGATGGGAGGCACCTCTCCCATGCTATCTAGGGTATGAAATGTACACCCCACTTGATCCCTCATCATTCTCGAAAGTGATTCCCCAATAGCTTCTGGGGGATCTTGGGATCGAGTGGTGCAAAAAACTTGGAAAATCTATGGTTTTGATATCTGGGTGCAATCCTGCTACACCCAAGTTCCATTCTCGTGAACCACTAAGACTTTCACAAAGTGTCACAGGCAAGCTATGAAGAAGGCATAGTGCATGTTGAAATAGGAATCAAGCTTCTCACGAAGCTTGACCATTTCAGCCTGCAAGCCTTTCGAGAGGTACTTGGCCTCGTTGTAGCAGGTCCCTTATTCCATAATGTCCCTCATTATCTAGGCCTACTCTACTCCAAGGATTTTCCCTTGGAAGAGTAGCTTGGGGAAGGCACAAGCCCAGAAGATTGGATAAACTGTTGGGCCACTGCTAGCTTGACCTTATGGATGTAAATCCCCTTTCAGTCCTTGTTTATTTCCAACCATTCTTCTATGTCCCCCTAATGGTTGACATCCTTGCTACTCTTTTCCCCCATAGGTAGGTCATTAGAGGGAACATCGAAAAGGTCTACCAAACATTTTTCATTGATTTCAAATACTATCTGCACATTATGAACCTGTGTGCAGAAGAGATCATCCTTTTCAGAAAAGGAATCAACCAGGGAAAGCATTTCGATAGTAGGAACACTTGGATTTATTGCCAAGAATAAGTCCATGAGCCCAGCATCCTAAACATTGTGAACTAGGGTGGCTGGGGTTCCATTGCAAAGCCAACGTTGAGTCTCATCCACCTCCCTGTACTTGAAGAAAAGGTTGGTTTCGTCACGCGTAGAGGTGATCACTATAACCTCTTGGGATTTGCTTACTACTGTAATAACTAGCAACAAAAGATTAGCAAAAGCAAAAGCAAATCATCACTTCAACACATAAAAATAAATGAATAATTTAACATACTAGGTCTAAATGGCATAGGAAATGGTAGAATTTCCACCAAAACGTCTTCTACAGTAAGAGCCCGACGGGATGCCCATTCACTATCTAACTAGCCAACTTCTTCACATTTTACATAGAACTTGGCATACTTAGCTAGATAGGTTTTGAAATCAAGCCCAAGTTGTTTTATAACACCAGCTTGTACATTCTTGGTAGAAGAGAACTCTTAAAGAGTCGTTTGGGCCAACGCAAACGTATCCATGTTACCATGAAGGCCATCCTTGTCAATATAAAACCTAGCAACATGCAAAATATGGTAAGCATTTTTGACTAGCATAAGAAAAATCATACAACATGTTTAAAACACCTTCACAAGACTCACCCACCGGCATAATAAATGGTTCCACGTGGGTTCTAAAAGCAGGTGCCCATGTGACGAGCAACATACAATGTGTTGTATAAATTGTAACATTTGAATTTGGGAATGTTCCAGATCGAACTTAAGTGCCTCAAGCCCCTTGGGTGCTAGTTTGAGCCTTCTGCCTCTTCGCCTTCGATCGACCCATTAGCCATGAACTTTAGAATGCCTTGGTTTACCCCAGGCAACAACGTTTTGGTAAGTATAGTGGTTGTTTCGGTTGATAAGTGTGACCACACAATCACACTAAAATGGTGAAGGAGGAACTCTAGGAAGTCTCCTGCACCCTCCCAGAACTAGACCACCTGATGTCCTGCCCGTGCATGTAGAGTTGGGACATTAGCCATAGGTTCACTATGGTAGCATAGGACTCCTACCAGCGCAAGGACGATCAAGATGGGTTTCAACATGACCCTGTGCAACACAACAAAGAAGCATTAGTGCAATAGTCAAGTGGTGATTACCAAGTAGTGTAGCATAGCCCTTGATGTATATATTTTCCCTTAGGCATAAAATGGTAACACATAGACATCATAACATAGAACTAAAGTTGGCATGTAGCTTAGCAGGGTGTTACACATAGCATAGCATGACAGCAACACCCTATATAGCGTAGCAGCTATACCTTGCACAGCACAACGTAGCAAGCACATCCTACATAGCATAATGTAATAGCTACACTTTGCAAAAGGGTAATGGCTACATTATGTGCAACGTAGCAAGACAACCCCATCCCATGTAGTGTAGCAAACTGGAAAGTACGATAGATGCAACAATGTGATGAGTGTAACAATATAACAAGAACAACAAGCATAACATGTAACAAGCATGACAATGTAGAAAGCAGAAAAACAAGTCTAATAGTGTAGCAGCATAGCAAACCTACTAGCGTAGCATCATTGCGAGGCTAACAGTGTAGCAGCATGATAGGCCTGGTAGCGTGCTGATGTAACAGGCTTGCCAACATAGCAACATAGCGTAACAGGAACTAAAACATAACACAGTCTAATAGTTACAATGTCCAAAATAATATGGCCTAAGAAAAATACTCACAGCATTCCCATTACCCCAGCCCTGCCTCACTGCATAAAATGTAGTAAAATAAAATGCAAACCAAAAGAAAAACTCCCACTACATATTGTAGTGACCAAAAATGTTGGTGGCTGGAACACTGAGAGGTCACCAGGAGTATAGCCTCACCCTAAATCTGTGTGAGGGTCACGCTAGATGTAAACGGATGTGGGGTGCCCTGAACGGTCTGGTCGATCAAACAAGGACTTAATCAATGTACAATAACCTTTCGTAAATGTTTGTTTTGGAAATGTTATATGCAAGTTAAAATGGTAAGCGAAAAATGTAAAATGATGAAAAATAATGCAAGATATGATAATAGCAAACACAGAATGAAATAGTCTTGGGTGAGAAAGTACACTGCCCCAAGATCTGGGGATCTAATCTCTACTTGAGTGAAGGAGGTGTACAACAGATGGAAATGGGGATAAGCATAGCTTGCAATGAAGCCATATGGTCATAGCTCATTGAACTGCTATTAACAGCTTGCTAACGGGGTCCTTCTACTTGCAAGTCTACTTGCCAAGACTAATTTCCAAGAAGCCAAAATGCTATAATTCCAAACATGCTCAAAATCCAACCATGCTAAAAATGCCAAAAGCCAACCACAAGAAAGATGATTTCAAAAGCCAACCATGCAAAAATCCATTCCTTTAAACGTTGTTCGTTGGGATATTTATAGGGACAGGAGCAGGAGAAAAACATGGTTTAGATGCCATGTGTCCTAGGTCCCACAGAGTGCAAATGTGACTATGTCATGCTACTGTGTAATGTTGGATGTGAAACCTATAACACTCTGACCATCCCGTTCATGCTGCATGTGCTAGAGTCTAGTGAGCTATCATGTTTGTTACAAAGAAAAGTACCAACAGTGAATGCAAAGTGGAGCTTATGCTCCAGGACTACATCTTTCCTACTCTTGTGAGTAGGGTCAAGCATAGGAACAACTTTGGGGATAGTTAGGGGATGCAAAACAAGGCAAACTTGTTGATTTTGTCTATTGAAGAGATTTCGGGATGAGAGTAACCATTGCTAACAACTTATGGAGCTAACTAAAGATGTCTTAGGGCTCCCACACAACTGTTACACTATTTACGCTATCCAGTGTATTGGCGTAGCGTACACATTTGCATGCTACACAACGTAGCAAGCCTTGAGAAGACTAATTGGGCATGAAAGATACAGATTGACAATGACTCAGTCCTCCAAGATATTTGCCCCACTTCATCCTTGATGCATGAGCAACATGACATAGCAAAATGTGGTAATTTTTATCAAAAATCATCTTAATTTGAGTGCTACACTGTGCTATACTATGCAACGTAGCATAGCGTAGTGGGGATGTACTGTGACAATACTCCTATTTAAATTGCTCTGATGGAGCAAACATATTTTCCCATGTCTCAACCATCAAACATGCTTGCCTTGCTACCACGCTAGGACATGACTAACATCCCATGACAAAATTTTTGCAAGTTGAGTCAAAATCCAAGCCAAACTAGGTGCTACACTGTGCTATGCTACGCAGCGTAGCAGAGGGTAGCAAGGACAACATGCACAAAGGTCCTCTGATAAGTGGTGCTAGCAAAGGAATTGAACTTGGCATACCTCAACCTTCAAGAATGCCTATCCAATGTCGCCCTTGGGTTTCAAGCAAAGTTTCTTGATGAAGCATCATAGACCAAAATAGGAATTTATGTCACATCAATTGCTATGTTATGCTACACTACACAGCGTAGCATAGCATGGCAAGGATGCAAAGCATGAAAGTGTCCCAAGGTTGAACTTCGTAGGTCCCAGGACCCTTTAGCATGAAATATAGGGTTGTTAATTGTGGAAGCTATTTTTCCAGCTAGGCCTCAGACAAGCATCCTCGGCTTTTGGAAAAGATTCCTCTCAAGACTAGCGGCTACGCTATGTAGCATAGCATAGCATAGTGTGCAAGTGCTTATGCTACACTGATATGCTGGGTAGTGTAGGTACTATAACACTTGCATGGAAGCATCAAGACATCTCCAGTTAGTTACAGAACTTATTGGCAATGGTCACTCCCATCTTGGCATCTCTTCAACAGATAGCATCAAAAAGTTTGCTTTGTTTTGCATCACCCTGACTATTCCCAAAGTTGTTCCTACGCTTAACCCTACTTGCAAGAGTAGGGAATATGTAGTCCTGGAGCACAGGCTCCACTTTGCATTCATTGTTAGCATACACTATAACAAACATGGTAGTTCCCTGGATTTTAGCACATGTAGCCTAAATAGTATGGTCACAGCACAGAAAGTTCACATTCAACATTACATCTACAACATAGCATGCTAGCGTAACACTATAGCATAGTACTACATAGCAGTATGGCACATTCACGTTTGCACTCTGTGGGACCCAAGACACATGGCATCCAAACTGTGTCTCTCTCCCACACCTAGCTCTATAAATACCCTAGCGAACAACATTCAAAGGGTTGGCTTCTAGAGTTGGCTCTTGGCATTTTTTTGGCATTTGGCTTTCTTGCGATTGGCATTTTGGCATTTGACTTTCTTGTAATTGGATTTGACAAAGAGATTGGCTTTTAAGGAGACTAGGAAACAACAAACCCCAGCAGCAGCACCTTCCTTGCCCAGCAAGCACCGGTTCATTAGTTCTTGGCAGCAGACCCTTCGTAGCAGTCGAGGAGCCATGATCATATTGTTTCATTGTAAGCTGTGCCCATCCACACTGCACATCTATTGTATATCTTCCTCATCCAAATAGAAATCAAATCCCCTAATCTTGGGGTGGTGCACTTTCTCACTCAAGCCTGTTTCATTTTGTTTTGCTATTATCATATTTTGCATTATTCTCTATTAGTTTACATTTTTCACTTATCTCTTAAGTTACATATAGCGTATTTAAAGTAAACATTTATGAAAGGTTATTATACACTGATTAAGTCCCTGTCTAATTGACCAAACCATTCAGGGCACCCTGCTTCCATTCTTCTCCAGCACAGCCCTAGCACGAATTCGGACTTAGGCTATACACCTGGTGACCTCTAGGTGTTCTAGCCACCAATGTTTTTAGTTGCTACAGATGGTTGTGCTAGTTTTAGCATCATGGTGGACTGTTGTGCTAGTTTTAGCATCATGGTAGACTAGCTATGTGCTTACCTTGCTTTGGTGAGGTATGGTGCTACATGCATAGCCATGTTGTGTGCCTACAAGATTTTGTAAAAATCAACTAGAAAAGCAACATCAAGCGATAACTTTGTAACAAGGCTAATGTGCACAAGTGAAAGGAAAGCAATCTGAAAAGTGATAGTTTTGGACCATTATGAGCCATAATGATAGTTTAAGGCCATTTTGGGCCATGTGTTTTATTAGTTTAAGGTTATTTCAGGTCAAATTTTTCTCTTTTTAGGGCATGGCAGGCTGTATGTTGTCAATTTAAGGCCATGACAAGCCACAGGGAACGTTTCCATTTTAAGGCCATGACAGGTCACAATGCTAGTTTAAAGCCTTTTCGGGCCATGGGGGTTGCTAGTTTAAGGCCTTTTGGGCCACGTGTTTTTTTAGTTTTATGATTTTTTTTTTTGATTTTTATGTGTTTTTGATGTTTTTCAAATGCAATGCATAGGCTAAGTGGATGGATGCATAAAAAAAGTAGAAATGCACAAACAAGGTGAAGTAGTATGTAAACTAAGTAAGCAGGTAAAATGTAAATGCATGAACAAATGCAATTCAACCAAAAACCAAAAATGCATGGCACATGGAGGTAAGGGGTAAGCAGACACCTAGCACATTTTTGGCCAAGGGAAAGTCTTGGTCATGTAGTTGCTTCCTAATCAGGCATGGATTAGGGAACATGCAAGGCTTAGGATCCTCTAGGGGGCTAGTGACTTCAATTACTTATTAGGGTGCGTTAGCCTTAGCCATTACATTGGTTGTCATAGGTGTACCACCAAGAAACTCCACCTCTGACACTTGCCCCATGTCTATGTTGCGGGTAATTGGAGGGAAGATTTTATCACCATGGATGATAACTTGACCACCTTTGTATGGAAGGTGGATTTCTTGATGCATTAGGGTGGAGATGGTCCATAGTTGAGTAAGACAAGGTAGCCTAGGATTAGGTTGAAGCCTGGCATCTCCTTTATGATTGTGAAGTCTATGGAGGTGGGGAATTGCTCCTCTCCCATGAAGGCAATGTTGATTATACCCCTGATGGTGACGCATGATACATTTATTTTAAACACGAAGTTTTGGTAGGCTTGATCTTGTCTATCAAGCCTAGCTTATTAATGAAAAAGTAAAAAACTATGTTTTTTATCACACTATCATCAATGTGCACCTTATAAATGGTGCACTATCCAATGCATATGCTAATTGACAATGAAGATATTGTGATCTTCCCTCATTCATGGTTGGCCTTAACTACTTCATCATGAAAGGATAGGGATGTTGAACTCGATTCATGTGATGTAGAAGGCAAGATCACCACAAGGATCATGTTCTCATCTACAGGGATGTCCTTCATAATATAAATGGAGGCCAACACTTGGTGATGAGTAGATGAGGTCATGACTAGGTCATACAAGCAGAGTGTTGTGTTCTTCTGCTTGAGCATTTGGTTCACCTAGGCTAGTGCAACTGCAAAGTCCTTGTCATCAACCATTGTGCTGGCCTTGACCTCCTTCATATGGCTCAAGAGATGGATCTCTTGTGGAGGGGACTAGGGCATGGGTTTTTTGGCTTGGGATCCTAGTATTCAATTGCAGCTTACTAGTTATGGCCTTTACTTCAACCATGGGGGTTGCAAGACACTCGTTTAGCCTCTTGCATTGCCAATTGGTAGGCCTACCTAGGTTGCCAGTGGAGTTGGCTCTTGAAGGAGAAGAGATTGACATGTTTTTCATTATTGGGTTTCATGTAGATGATGAGACATCATGTTGTCGCACACTAATGACAAATAGTGGCTATTTGGGAGTTGTCACTACAGGGCCAGCTTGTTGTGGCACCTTGATGAAAAAGGATTACTTAGTAGTTGTAGGTGCAACATCATGCCAGTTTAACATCTTAGCATACAGGTTTTGCCAATTTAACATCTTAGTAGATGGAGGCTATAGGACCCTGATCACGAAGGGTGTTATGGATACCCGAGATAGTACTTTGATCACAAAAGGAGGCCTCTTACTTGTGGAGGCTGAGGAAATCCTTACCTTGTTAGGAGACACTTAGATCATAAAAGGTTTCTACATAGGTTTAGACTTGCCTCCTATGATAATAAAGTTTATGAAATATGGGGCATCATTTGCATTGGATTGGCTCACTATGTCGAGCATAAGTTGGCCCCTTTCTATCATTCTTTGTAGGTCATCCTACAAAGCCTGATAATTGTCTATGTTATGATCAAACATCTGGTGGTAGTGACAAAATTGGTCTAGTTGAAAGTCATTCAAGACTAGGGGCTCGTTTGGTACTGTTGAGGTGGGGTTCCTTAGTAGTTAGTAGTACATGTCACCCAGTTATCAAAAGTTACTCCAGTAGCTCAGAGGATTTCATCGACAGTGAGGTAGACCTTGAGCAATCCTTGCACTCGAAGTTGGACCTTGGAGTGGCTTGCATTATGGCCCCTGCTGATGTAGGTGGGTTGGCACCAAAGTTGGCAACTTTGTGAGCTAGGGCCTTAGGTTGCTTAGCCATTGGGCCCTGGTTGGTTGCTTTGGTAGTTGTGGCTATGGTTGCCACTATTGTGTTTTGCATATGGACATGTTGGTTTCTATAAGCCACATAGGTCAGATCGTTGCTTACTTGTGCTACCTCCTCTATGCCCTCCATTTGGGCAAAGGATTGGTTAAGAGACTTTGGGGCTAGCTAGAATAGTTTTGACTTGATAAAGTCATTAACTACACCCTTGAAGATGGCCAAGAGGTGATTCTTTGTAATTGGCTTATGCATTTTGTTCAATGTGATGCTCCAACGTTGGGTAAACTTGGGCATGAGCTCTAGGGACCCTTGCTTGACCTACATGAGCTTGTCAAGGGTTACTTTAGGTTTCAAGTTGTAGCTAAAGTGTGTTACAAGTTGGCTTAGGAGGTTCTCCAAGGAGGATATTGAGCCCCTAGGTAGCAAGCGGTACTAGTCAAGGGCTTTACTAGTTAGGGACATGGGGAAGATGCACATGATTGCACATGAGCAAGTTTGGAGTAGCAGGCACTCGGACCTGAATGTAACCAAGTGCACATTGGGGTCCCCCTCATTGTTGTACTTGGTGAGTTGAGGTAGTAAGGACCCTAGTTGGAAGAGTTAGTGGTGGGACTGAAGGCTTTATGGGATCGTCCTAATAGAAGTCCACCACCTTGATGGTTTCAGAGGAGCTAGCTTTGAGCTAGTTGATCTCCTCCATCAAACTTTGGATTAGTTGGAATGCTTGCTCCAAGCTTGGGGATGTGCTAGCTAGTTACATTGATTGGGCTTGTGTTGGTTACATGGCGAAGGGCTAAATTTTTGGTTGTGGAGTATGCTAGTTTAACATCATAGCAGATGGGTTTAGTTGATGTGTTAGCTAGGGGATGGACGTAGTGACTAAGGTAGGCCACACACATGTGGGTTGGATTGACGTTTGAGGGCACTAATGAAATAGGTGGAATGTAGGATGCCTAAATTGTTTGGGGTTGGGAGGTGGCTCCTACATGAGCGTAGGGTTGGGCAGACATGTTTGCTGTCAAACTATGGAGTAATTGTTGGAAGATAGTGTAAAGGGGGCTCTCACATTCGGAGTGAGCCTCAAAATTTTCTTCCTCCCCTTGTGAGGCTTTCTCATAGTTGGTTCTTGCATTATGCTTGTTTGCACAGATGAGTTGGGACAACAACTAGTGATAGGACTCTATGAGTGGGATTATGTTGAATGAGGAAGGCTTGTACTCTCATCCATTCTAGTGGACTTATTCAAAGTACTATTTTTCCTTTATGTCAAGGCTATCCATGGGTAATTCTACTTGGATTTTGGCACAAACAAAGTCATATTGTTCATAGCTAAGCACGACATGCTTTGGATGGATCATGAAGGTGTCAAGTGTGTTAGACACTGATGTGGAAGGTTGACCTGGATTCATGTTTACAGTTCAAGGTGGAAGAGTTGTTGTTTGCAAAAAAATGGCAAACTCTGAAAAATGCAAAAAAAATATCTAAGCCTATCAATAGTAGAAAAAAAGGCTAAGTATAAAAATGTAGAAAATTGACTAAGTGTAAAATTATGAAAATTTGGGTTGCTATTTGGGTCTCAAGGAGATCGAAAATAGGGACCAATCTAAAACAACAAGGATGCAAAGAGCATGCAAAGACAACCACAATGAAGTGCAAAGAAGGAAATGATAAGGTCCTCTTTCTAGCACCAAAAACTTTAGCAATTGAAAATGTCTATGGCTATAATGCCAAGGGGTCAACGGGTGCATAGCCTAACCTCACATCCACACAAGGGCCTTGCTAGAGGTGGAGATGGGGTGCCCTAGATGATCTTGTAGATTGAACAGGGACTTAAGGAGTGCAAATGGTATTAATGCAAATGGTGCTAAGTGTTGGGTGATGTCAACTGTGTTAATCATGTGAATAGTATTAAGCATAGTCGATGTTAATAATGTGAATAGTGCCAAGCATAGTCATGTTTTTTAGTAGAAAATGGAAGTGTCAACACACATGGACCACTGCCTGAGCATAGTTATAGACCAAAATGTGAAAAAAAATGCAAAGAAAATGCAAAGGAGGAAGAGAGAGAAATGGAACATTATCCTAAATGCAATTGAGTGTAGTTAACTTCAAAAGGGATTTAGAAGGTATGTGGTGTATAACAAGTGTAGTGGAAAGTGTAGTCATAGTCTTGATGATGTTAAGCCATGAAGTTTGGTGCTCACCATGGTGTCCGTGCCTGCCAGGTTAGCCATCATAGTGTATCATGGGTTGTGGTGTTTAGCTAAGCTACAGGGGGGCTATGGTGGGCTATGATCTAGAACTCTACCTCTGAAGGTCACTAGTGTGCCTTTGGGTCTCATTTTCCCAAATGCCAAATGCCAATCTTGAAAAATTTCAACCATCTAAAATTTTCTCTCTCTCCTCAAAAACACCCAATATAGGGATATTTATAGGATTAGGATCACCAAAAAATGTGAATCAGCTACCATGTGGCAGAAGGGTAGTTGGAACTACACTCAATCCTAACTACGTTCAACCCCAACTATGCTCTAGAGTGTAGTCCTAATAGTTAGAAAAAATATGCCAAAACTAGTGTTTTAATGATAACTATGCTAACTATGCTCTAGAGCGTAGTCCTAGCAATGGAGAGCGTAGTCTCAGCACTTAGAAAAATCTACAACTTGTGTCATCGTTCTGACACTTAGAAAAAAATTTTACAAAACTAGCTATTATGTGTCAACTATGTTGACTACGCTTTAGAGCATAGTCCTGATAGTGGAGAGCATAGCCTCAACACTTAGAAAAATTTTGCAACTTATGACCTTGTTCAGACACTTAGCCAAAACTGCCTGAAGTTGTAGCAGTATTAGGACAACCACAACCACCTCAACCATTTCCTATGCATGAAGTCAGTGAAGGTCCCTTAAAACCTTAAGAGCCACCACCACCTAAAACTATTTGATCTTCTTCAATACACTTCACATCATCAAGGAACATACTATCCAATTTTGAAGAGTCATGTCATGGTGTTCAATTTTGTGTCCTAAACACTATTGTTTTTGTAATGTGTTGATTTGTACATTGAGACACTCTATTTTTTGTCAAGTTATTTACTCTTTTTTTTTTTATAAAAGTCAATCAATAATCTCATACCTTCCCAATTTTGTAAAAGAACTCGAGGATGAGTTTTCATTTAGTCATGGGGGTATGATGAGTTGTAGGTCAATTTTCTGCATTGACAAGGCCTCGTTGATGTGACCTCATCAATTGGGCCTTGTCAATAAGGCCTAGTCAATGCATCATACCATGTGTCGATGAGGCATCATCAATGTCGTGTCTATTTTCGACTATAAATACACACCTATCATCTACATTTATGGTAATAGAGATTGTAGTTGCAGTGAAGCTCTTGTAGTTTTTCCATTTGAAAGTTAGAATTTTTCTCTTGAGTGCCCACAACAAGAGTCACTGATGTATGGAAGTTTATTTTAGCATTATTGTACTTGAGCATGACAGTGTGTGCGATAATAAAGATAATATTTTTGATAAAACTTGTAGCACTTTGGATGGATTAAACATTTTATTCATGCATTTAATGCTTTTAATTATTTTTTTTAATGTTTTCAATTATTTATTAAATTTTTCCATTAATTAAGTTAATGGAGTGATTAACCAAGATAGATTAAACACATAAGTATGACCACTTCAAGTGTAACATGTATTCACTTGGTAATCCTAGCAACGTTATTGCTTGGTACACCGAGTACCATAGTGCTTGGTCTTCCAATAGTGGATACATGGTTTTAGGACATGTACGAAAAGTGGGACTAGATGCTTATGTTAGGACTAGTTAGACATTAGTTGATTAGTTAAATTAAATTAGTTATTCCAACCACTTTATTTCTCTTTAAGTACCAAAACCATAAAAATACAAAATGATATAAATTAGATGCCTCAATTACACTTAACCATACTGGTGTACATCACAAGTATAATTGGGAAGACAACAATTGACCTTAAGGCAAGATTCATTTCCTAGAGGATTAGTGCACTAGAAACGATAAAGTTCACAGAATTTAACTAGATTGTGCATGAACACTTTGTAATTCATATAGTTGGTCATAGGGGTACCTCGTCACTCATCACTCCTAGAGAGAAAATTCCATAAGAAAACTAGAAATAGAGCAAGATTCAAAGGATTTAGAAAGAAAAAAGAAAAGAAAATAGAATTGTGTGAATCTCAAACATTTAGGTAAGATAAATTGAACATGATGAAACACTTTGCAATAAAGCTATTTCAATTCAATCTAAATATTACAAATTGTCCAAACCTTTTGAACCCAACAAGCAATTTCTTAAAAGTTAATCTTATTACACAACCAAAATTCTTTGTAAATAACAAGTACAAGCTTTTGTTTAGCTAGTTAATAGTTGTCAAGAATTGCAAACAATAAAACTAGCAAAAAAATTTGATAATTTTAAGATTGAAATATCAAAGAAATAAACTTTAAAAAATGAATCTATTTCAAATAAGTCAAAGTATCAAAGATTTTCCTAGACCCTCAAGACTCAAATAGAAAATTTCCATAAGACATTTCTATTAAATTGCTCAAGATAATTTTCTAAGACAACATAAGCTCTTATATGGTAAAACTAATAGAAGTCTAATATTGCACAAAAAGAGAGATATAAGAATAATCTAGAAAATCCCAAAATTAAATTCTAAGCACAATATTATCTAGACCATTAGCTAAGAAACTAAAGAAAAATGAGAAGAAAAGAACTCACAGGATGAAAACAAAGTAGCTTAATTGATGTCCTTAGCAATCCATGCTTTAGAATCTTCAATATTCTTCTAAGTATCTTCCACCAATTCCCCCCATGTGATCCCCTATCAATCTACCCTTGAAGCCTTTTTATAGTGACTTCATGGTAGTTACAATCATCATTGAAGGTTAAGGTGAATAACAAATATCTAGGGAATTTATTCAAAACTACCTTAAGAAGTTATAACTTCTATAGGAACTTATGAGAAAATCAAGCCATAGTTGGCAAGTGTCTTCTTGGTAATTACAACCTTACAAATATCAAGGAGATATAGTTATAACTTCCATAGGAGGTTATAACTTTTATGGAAATTTTTAATTCCCATAGGAAATAAAGTTATATTTATCAAATGATTATAAATTCCTTCCTTTTAAAACCATGAACCTCCATTTTATAATTACCAATTCTAGTTCAAATAATCTACAAGTTTTTTCTTGTAATTTCTTTTTTAAAAAAAATTGTTATTAAGGTCATGTGGCCTTAAGATATGTAAGTTCACATTAGGTGCACCTTTGAGTAGGTGTGCAAGCTTCATGGTTGTCATGCCTACTACTATGCTACCTCCATTGTGCATGGCTCTTGCACATCTTTCATCCCCTACTTCCACTCCCAAGTCCTTCTTCTACTAAGGTTCTATAGGCATGGTGCTCCTACCAGTGTCGTCTCCAATCTCTATAGTCATTATTGTGCTTGATGTTACTCCAAAACGGTTGACAATGATGTTGAAAAAGAAATCATAGATTTAGGTCCTCCTTTCGTTCTCACTACACCAATACCCTATGACCATGTGATCCTTTGTTTGGTGAAACTTGTGTGAGTAATTGGAGTTGAAGAGGAGCTTTCATCAAAAATTTCAATGTTGTTGTGCATGGAGAAAATTTTACTATGATGGATACCCTTTGCTTATGATTCTTGAACTTGTTGGACACCCTAAAAAGGGTGAATTAGCAACTTGTAGGATAGCTTAATTTTAGTTTATATATCAAGACATCTTAATGTTTCTTATATTGCTTTAGGGCTTCTAGAATATTAATTTTGAATGTGAAGCTAAATTTCTATTGCCTAAAATAGTTGTAGGTTTGGCATGCTTATTTTGCTTTAAAATGTTGGTATTGTTTAAAGCTTCTTCTTTAATAAGTTGTAGGGCTTGTGCTCTTTTGCAAGTTCTAAAATCAAGTTCATGGCATCTTATTCAACCTTTCCTTAAAATTTTATTTCATGATATTATTTGCTATTGTAATTTGGGCTCAAGTGTCATCATTGCATTTCATGCTGTCATGCTTTTTCTAAGATAATGATGAAATTATTAGACAATTTTGCCAAGTTTTCAACAATGATTAAGCAAAAATCTTATTATGGCTTAATATAGCAAAATTCATCAAATGCTACTTCTCTTTGCTTTGTTTAGGGTCTACAAACTCTACAACTAAAGTTTTACCACCATTTGGAGGCCATTGTAAATTGAATATGACATCATGAGTTACAATGACCTCTTCCATAGAAGAACACACAACATAACAATGGGTCTATATGTGATCCATCCAAAATGCAATTACTTATCAATTTTCCTAAGAAGTTCTTACATAGTTTTTAGAGAAAATGGATGCACAAATTTATCTATTTTGTTTATGATTATTAGCATTCTTTGAGGCATCAAATTTACCGTTAAATCTAAAACTAATAAACTTATGCATTGTAGGAGCCAACGGTGATGTGGTTGCAAGTGCACTAACATGCAAATTGCTTGATTATTTCCAAAATTCCATCTCCACAATTATATATATTCTTAATCATGCTTCTCACTATTGCCCTTTGAAATAAATAATCTAATTGTTATCTTCCAATCACCAATGAAGAATTAAATTGGGAAATGTAATTCTTAGCATTATTTTATAAAATCTACTCCATCAAATGGTAGAAATTTGACAACAATTCTCTTTGTGGAAAGGTGTAACACCCCTATTAGTTATCTATAATATATCCTATAAATCACTAATACAGAAATTTAACCTTGATTTAGAAATTTCAAAGGAAGCCATAAAATAGAGAAAAATTATTAATTAGAAGCATAAACATATTAAAGCAATATAGCATAGTAAAATTTCATAATACCCATATAAATAATTTTATAGAATTTATTTAATGAAAAAAGGAATTTTTCATAGCCACAAAAAGGTAAATGTCTAAAAATTCCACTACATGCATCATAAAATACTACACAAAATCACAATCCCAATGACACTTGTTTCATCTCAAATGGACATTTAGAAATAAAGGTACTAATTTTTGAAATTTATTAAATTAAATAATAAAATATTAATATAAAATAAATAATATTAAATTTTCCCAAAAATATTACACATACCGAAATGAAAAAAGTTCATTGCGATCTCAAAGTTCCAATGGCATAGATGAAAAAATCATATCTATTATATTTTATTATGTATTCTCAAAAATAGTTACATGGCTCAAGTTCCCAAAAGTGCACAAGGTTTCAATCTTACAAAAAAAATAAAAAATGTACAAGAACTAATTTTTTAAGTTGATAAGGTCCATCTTGTGCCAAATTGGTTCATCTTTCATTCTATGTTCATCTTCTGACACTTTTTTGTCTATCTTGGGCTCTCCACATCGAAATGCAAGAGTCATAACCCCTCAAATAAGAAAGGTTATTATATTTCCCTTTTCATGAAGCATAAAGGTTCTAAGTCAAAGTCTTAGGATATGGGCTTGGCAAAGGTTTTCAATATAATATGCAAAATTTTGCAAGGTTCAAAAATATACAAATTTGCCTAAAATTTAAATAAATTTAAGAATCTAACACAAATAGATGTTTCAATTATTTAATTTCTAAAAGATTCACAACTCCCACTACCTACTGAGCACAAATGGTCAATGATTTAATTTGTTCAAAATAACTAAAAGGATGCTCAAATGGCCAAAAATCCACATAATTCAAAATTCAAAAAAATTTATCAAAAGCTAGATCATGTCATCAAAATAATCATAAGATATATGAGTAGCAAGCTTTGAAAATTTTCCACAATTTCAAAGACACACAAAGGGTGGAAAGTGGTTTAGACATAACCTTAAGAATTCAGCAGCATGTTTGCATAAAATTCAACATGGGAAAGTAGAAAGAGAGAATAGGAAGAAATAACAACATAAAACAAAATAAGATAGCTACCTAAGAAGGAAAAAAATAAAATAATCTCTCTTATGGGATCTACAAAAAAATAGGTCAGTCATATGAAAAAAACTAAAATAATCTTTCTTATAGGATTTACAACAAAATAGGACAACTACATAAAAAGAAAAATAAATTAATCTTTCTTACCTATGCTAGAAAATTTTCCAAAAATCTTCTTAAAGTTTTTCCAAGTTTCCTAGAATAAATTTGTACTTTGCACTCAATACTTTCTATGAACCTAAAGAAGCATGTAATGCAAGACTTGGACTTGCTATATGGAAGGGATGAACTTAGTGAAGAAAAACTAGATTGAAGTTGAGTGAAAGAGATGTGAGAGGATGGGGCCCAAATGATCTTTATATAGGCATCATCATGGGACATGGTTTTTAAAACAAGGGTAGAAAGCAAGCATCAAAAACCAATGGTCAAAGAAAACAAGCAACAAAAACCATGGGTAATAAAACAAGTGGCCAAAACCATGGGCAATCAAAACAAGCAACCAAAACCATGGGTAGTAAAAACAAGTGGCATGGGTAATGAATACAAGCATAATACACATATGTTTTATGTATAACATATATGTTATTTTTACTTCTATTCTTAATGTTTAACACTTCTAACATCTGAACTAGTACTCTTATGAAATTTTTAATAAATACCCTACTTAGTTGTATGCCAAAATATTTCCTAAGATTTACTAGTCATAGTTGCCTAGGTCAAATACAAAAACTCTTATGATACTTAGCAAGCTAAAAAATGTAATATCTCAAAATTATTACTCTAATTTTTATAGATGGGATATTAAAACTATTATTGTTAAACATCTCAATCACATCAAATTTTGGGGTAGCACAACATTTTAATTGCAAAAGTAATAAGGGATATGTTTAGGATAGGGTGAGGGTCTACATTGCTCCATGAGAAGAGTATTACATAAACACACACACACACATCTAGATGTGCATAATAAAACATAAATGCATAAAAAATTAAATATGCATAACTAAATCCTATAAGGATAAAATATGCATAGCTAAATATTTGTAAAGTTATAATGATTATTAGAAGATAAACTTCCTAAAGTAATTGGATTTCAACATTTAATCATAAAATAGAAAGTAAACCTATCACTAAGCTCCAACAATAGTAAAATAAAGGATACAAAACATTATGGTAAAAGTATTGCATTCACTTTTATATGAAACTAACAACAACAATAATAGTAATGATAGTAAATGTAATCCTATGTTTTAATCATAAGCATTAAAACTAATTTATTGAATGCATCTGATAGCATTAAAGAATTAACCATGTATATTAAAATAACTAAACCTTATAAATTCTTAGGCTATGACAAAAGGTATCCTACTTTTATCTAATCTATGAATGCATGAGTCAACATCACAATTTGAGCATTTTTGGATATTTATTTTGAAGGAAAATCAGTAGATGTTCCTTGGTAGTTTGAGAAGAATCCAAAAACCATAGATGCATGTGATGATTTGGGAGGACTATTAGACCTAAAGAAGTGCCTTTTGAGGCTTACACTAAAAACCACTTGAGTTATCATCCACCTCCAAATTTACTACTCTCATGGCATTATGTTGTTGGGTCTGCAGATGTATTTTGCCTTAGGCAATGCAAGTGGTAAGAGAGTGGAGGTATAAGGTGTAGAGTGCTACTGAGGATAATGAGTATATTTGTAAGGTGAATCAATTCATGGAGTGGTAGGTCTATGATATTTGATGGAATAGTAGTGATAGAAATAAGTGTGTCTTATGGAGCCACTTAAAGATACAGGTTGCTAGACATAGTAGTCATATGAATTAGGTTGATGGTAAGGATACTGCATTCTTAGTGGTGGCATCCCCCACAACTATGGTTTTTTTTTTCATTAATGATAATAGTCTTGAGGTTGTGGTGGCATTCCACTCAGATACTACCACTATTGGTAGAATTTTTATCGATAGTTGTCTTGTGAATAAGCAATCTCTTAGGTGGCTGCCTCTTAGCAAGCTTTGAATTTAATACATAGACCCTAGATTCTTATAAGTGTGATAGAATTGAGCAAAAGTCCTTGGGATGGTCATATTGTCAAATTTCACATCCTTCATTATCTATATTAGAATCTATAGCCTCATACATTGTTGCAGTCCTACCTTTATGCTAATGGTAGTCCTTCACTACATCCTTCTTCCTTCTTCTATCTTTGTCTTTATTCCCCTATTTTATTTTCTCTTTCATAATTTTAAGAGTAGTTTGGAACTTTCATCCAAAAATTTTAAAATATTATCTAGCTTTGCTGATATTTGTGTGACAAATTTTCAAATTGGCAAGGTTTTTTTTGCATAATCTTCTTTAATGGTGCTTCCTCCTTTGGATCACAGCAATTTACCTCCTTCTTGTGGATGAAGTAATCTTAGTTATACTCCTTTAAACTTTCTCACTTTTTCAACCTTGATTCTTCTTTTTCTATATGATTAATGAGCCTTTGGATCTAATGGACTTTCATTTTTGATAATCTCCCTTGAGCATAGATCCCAAGAATCTCTCTAGTTTTATTTCTAGGTCCATCTATAATATGGTGAAGCTACTCCCTTTAAGATAACCCATGCCCTAGGCATTGATGTAGTAGTGAAGAGTACCTACCCAAGGTTGCATCAAGGAATTCATAGTTATCTTGTTTCCATTCTTGAATTGTTTCATAAAATTAAACACCTTGGAGTATGTTTAATATTTGTCATTAAACAGATCCAACATCGTACTCCATATGTGGATAGATTCTAGTTTCAAGGACTAGTATGAGATTTTAGCTTCTTTTATGAGTGTCCTATCAAACAATTCGAGCTTCTTCTATTTATTTTCTATGTTTTGTAAGGCACATACATTATGTAAGGTTTGTAGGTGATGTTGTACATTAGCATTGTAATCTCCTTCAAATTTGGGAATGTTATTCATATCAAGTTGTTTGATTTGGATATCCCTTTGATGCCTAGTGGGGATGTGAATTGCCTCACAAATATTGATCATGCTTTTGGTAGCAAGTGTTGATCTTTTGATATGTTAAAACCTTAAGGAAAATGGAGAAAAAAGGTTGTTTGTGTGGTTGTGTGGTTTTTGTGTTTGTAGGACAAGAATGTGGAATGAAGATAAGAAGGCTTGTAGGAGATCAAGCACATGAATAAGGAACAAAAAATTCAAGTGTGAAGAAAGGTTGAAGAAAGAAATCTCCAAGAAATAATATACATCTTGGCAGAATTTAAGGTAGTAAAGGCAAATATGTCTTTGTAAAATAGTAGACATCTTTTATCAGACAAAGACATCTTTCATAAGACAAAGGCATCTTCCAAAAATTAAGGCCAGTTATAGAAAGATGTCTTCCTATAATGTAGGATATATGCAAAAAGACATTTTAGCCATGAAGAAGACATCTTTCATGACAATTATCTAGCCATTGCACAAGTTCTAAAATAAATTTGGAAACATAGTGGTCATAAGAAGACATCATTCTCATTAGGAAGAGTGCAAGATTTTGTACAATCATTGTGTAACCATTAAACTATCCTTGTAATCAGTGTTTCTCCTCATTACATTATCTTTTGTTTATTGTAAAGTCAGTTATACCTAAAGTACAAGGATCAACAAACTTGGTTGCATTCATCTCTTGTAATTTTTGTTCTCCCTTGTTTCCTTGTAGGGTTTGATGTGCTTCTTACATGAAGGCATCTTACTTGATCTTGTTAGGATCCTAAGGGATTGAGTGTTGGTGTAGCACCATAACACTCTAGAGTGAAGCTCAAGATTGTAAAGGTTATGGAATCCTAGAAACCACATTCTAATCTTGTCGGGACCTTGTAGGGTTAAGTGGATTCGTAGCATCAAATCACTCCAAAGTGGATCTTAGGGTTTGTACAGGGTATGGTACCCTTTAAACCACATTTGAAAGCAATAAATTTTGTAGGTGTGCTTGTGAACTACCCTTCAAGTGTGGACTACCCAAGTTGGGGAACTATGTTAAATTTGGTGTGTGTGCTTTGTCTTAATGAATTTTAATTTGGGGAACTTATTCATCTGCCCTTTTATTCTAAGTTCAATGATCCTTAGCAAAAAATGATTCATCATAGTCATCTTGTTCATCATAGCCCCTATCATGATCATGTCTCCTATGACGTGGCCTATTGTGCCTTCTCTCTTGATGATTCTCCTCTTCCCCTTTTTGTTGCCTGAGTTCCCTCCTTCCATCTGTATGATGGGGTCTTCTATAATCTTCACCTTGCCCATAATCATTTTTCCTTCGGTTGTAATTACATTTTTCTTTAGAGTTGGACAATAAAGAAGATGGTATAGATAGAGAGCTAGGAGAGTTATACTAGCTTGCTCTCCTTGTTTGGCCCCTTGGCTATTCTCTTATTTGATGGCTAAGAGACATTTGCCTTAAGATCCCCTTGGTTTTGGATCTAGTTTTCCCATTTCCTTCACTACTTGCTAAGGTTAAACATAACAATTGATGAGTTGCATTATCCTCACTAAAAGAAGGAGGACCTTGGCATTGAAATCATCTTGATGGATATTCAATGTCATCTTTTTTCAATTGTGATGTTAGCGTGCTCAACACCTTTTTGTACTTGAAGGCTTCATGGTAGGCCTCCATGAATTTATCTTTCTAAAGTTGGGATTCTATTAATTGGTAGCTCTTGAAGAGGTGATTTTTCACTTGGTAATCTAGGGCTATTGGTTCAAGCCCCAGCCTCATTAGTACTACCATGAACATGGAAGAAATGGCATAATCAAGCAACAGTACAATATTTCTCTCCAAGTTTGTCCACCACAACTATTCATCCTAGTGAAGGATAAAGGTGAAGCTTGGATAGTATGGATCTAAATAGGTGTAGATAAGCTTAAGTTATTGAGGTATCTCATCTACATTTCTCTTGGTTTTGTCGTGTTATTTCGTAGGATCCTTAGCAGGTGGGGAATCAACCTTGCAAGAAGAAGACATTTTCAATTTATCTTTGTAGTCTACATTGAATAAAATATTATTATTATTTTAATGATGTTGCATTATATCCCTAAAATCATCTTGTATGATTAACTATCCAAAACATTTAAGACACAATAATTAGCAAATTCTCTGGCAATGATGCCAATGATGAGCGATGAGCATTCCCTACACCTAACTATACGAATCACAAGCATGTATGTGTGATCTGGTCAAATTCTGTGGATCTTTTTTGAGTGGCTATTACATAAGATAGTTAAACATGGCATTTCTAGTCATTATCTTTCTAATCATCACTTATGCTAGCTCTGCAGGTATGGTTAAGTGAGATTGAGGTATAAGATATTTATATTTTTTGTTATTTTTATCATTAAAATATTAATGTGATAAAGTGATTAAAATATTTATTTCTAACTAATTATGAAACTACATGCTATGTAATCTATCTTAAGCATGAAGTATCTATTCCCACTTTCTGTACCCATCCTAAACTTATACTAAAACTACTAGGTTACTAACTAGTCACTGCTAGGTGTACCAAGTCTACATTATTGGGATCACCAAGCATTAGTATAACATACTTGAAGTGGTCTTACTTATGTTGTTATGAAATAGAATATTAATTTTCTAAGTGTAGAAAAGTAAAATGTAGTTAAAATAAAGTGCTCAAAAATAAACCAAGTGTTAGTCCACATATTACAAGAAAAGGAATTAATCTCGATTTTATTGCTATCATGCAGAAGTATCCAGGTACAATATGCATTTAAAAAAGACTTTGTTCAACTAACTTGATCCATGTTATAGGCACTCAAAGGAAAATTTGGTTAAGTCCTATGGAGACAAGCTACAAGAGCTTTACTATGGAAATGACCAAAGATGCCATAAATGCAGATGGTGTGCACATTTATATAGGCTTATAGAGGATTAGCATTAATGCATATGCACTAATGCATTCAAGGATGTGTCAATGGGTATGTGTTGATGTAGTTAACCAACTTGAACTTTATTAATTATCCTTCATTATATACATGTTTATTATAAATCCTTTAGTTCAACTATTAACTAGAACAAAACTAATGTTATGAGGTCCAATCTTAAACATATAACTTATGAGCTTTCTAATTTTCCTTGGAGTTAGACTCAACCTTCTGAGTTATGTACTCTTTTTTAGTATGAGAATTTCTTGTTGCTTTTAGGATTTTGTACTCTACTCATGCATAGTTGACATTAATCAAGTTTGATTAAATTCATATTAAAGTTAAGAAATAGATTTAAGATTACTAATTAGCAAACTAACAATTTATTGAACATTACTTATAAGATTATTACAATGGCTCTTGCTTTAAAAGTTTAAAAATATTTATGTCTATTAATTAGAAGAAAAATAGGTTTTTTTATACGAAGACTTATTTTGAGTAATATTTTCATAACTAAAAAGGCCATGACTTTGATCATGCATATTCATCAAGATATTGTTTTTCTTAAATTACATTATACAAAAGTCAATTTCTATTGGCTACGTTGCAAAATTTAGGTCTTGATTCTTCTTTTATCTCTCATGTCAAAATGGTATTTCTAACATTAATACTAAGATATGCATTAACAAGAGTTGTTCTCTAACTATTACTCTTCAAAGATTGATAAAGCAAGGTTTTCTTCTTGCTCATGTTTTTATTTTTGCTATTGAAGCCTTTGTTTACACTTGAAAGTAATATGTCTCTCAAGACAAGATTAAATATTTATCTTTACCTAGTGTTCAATGCCAAATTATTAATAGCTACTTTGCAAATGAGAGTTTTCTATTATTAAGAGCAAAGGAAAATAACTTAAATACTACCTTTTATTGTATCTAAGTTTATTGTGAAGCTTGTGTTCTACTATTAATTGGAACAAAACTCATGCTATGAAACCTAAGTTTTTAGATGTTCCTTATGAGTTTCCTAATTTTCCTTGTAGCTAAACTCAACCTTCTAAATTTATTACTCTTTTGGATGATTCTTTTATTCCCTTAGCTTCTACTAGCTATTTTTGGAATAAATTCCTTTCATAAAGTGTCAAAAAATTAGTAAGTAGATTGGAAAATCATTGTCTTTAGTAGAAGAATATATTTTTGCTTCTAGGATTTTATAATCTAATTATGTATACTATTATTCCTTTACATCTCAAAAACTATCATGTTGCTAGTGTGAAAGCTTTTTATATTTTTTAAAATAATTAAAAATCTTTAAACATCTAGGCATAGAGTGTTAAGAAGAGAATTTCTCAATTTTTTTATGCTACTATCTTGTATGGTTGTCAAGTTTAGGATATAGGTTTTTTTTTTTTTTTTTTTTGAAAAATGTTGCAATAGCATTGAAAGAGTGCAAACTTTATTTTTGTTAGAGTTGAAAGTGAAACCTTAGACACCTTACCACATGATGCTCTTAGATGTTGATTTATTACCTTTGGAAGTTGAGACTCTTGAAAATTTATTATCTATTTCCACAAACTGAAAAAACTTAATGCCATTAGTTTTTCAAAAGGTATGTCTAGAAGACTCCATAGAGAAATTTTGGTTTCCTTATGGTTTGAACTAGCTTAGAAAATGGAACATAACTTTTGGTGAGGTTCAAGCCAATTCTAATTGCATTTGCAAAATTATTAAAGCTAGAGTCCTTACTTGGCTTTGATTAAATTCATATGGCAAAAAGAAATTTACTTCACACATGTTAAGATAATTGGTGAAGCAATTCAACTCTTAGCTCAAATTTCTTTAAGGATATGATTTGTGATAAATTATGTTTTTGTGAGCTAAGAATAGCAACCATAAATGGATAAAAATTGTGGTTTTATGGGGTAAGAATAGCTACTAGAAGTCGATAAAAATTATGTTTTTGTGGGCTAAGAATAGCAATTGGAAATGGATAAAAATTCTTAGAGAAGAATGTACATGTAGACTTTGTGTGAGAGAGGAACTAGGGTTGGTGGTGGCTTGCTACCTTCCCTATGATTCAAGGGTCATGGGGGCACAAGGAGTCCTCCTCCTGTTGTGTCTTCAAAACCATACTGGCATAGTAGTTCCATGCATTAGTAAGAGGGGGCCACGACCTTCCTCATTACCCCACTCAATAGGACCGAGTATGTCATGGGACATGTTATGGGATGTTGTGTGCACTCGTAAGAGTGCAACATGAACTACCAGCATGCAATGATGAATCTGGAGGGTTTAGCTGGTAGTCCCTGTGAGTGGAGCAAGGGAGTGTTATCTAGCTTACTAGGTTAACGTGTTTATTGTAGTTGAAACACTACTTAGGGTGCATGCTAACACTAACATGTTGTTTGTTGGCATGTGTTTTAGGAATGTTGATTGCTGAGGTGTATTCCTCTTAAGTTTTATCTCGATTTTGAAGTTTCTTTGGGGAACTCTTAGGGTGCTAGACAATGTGCTTAGGGACAACATTGTTACAGATGGTATCAAAGTGTCATATTTTGTTTTGCTTGTGAAAACTCACTTGATAAAGGATTGAAGGGGTTTGTGATTTGTGAGGTTTCCATTTTCAACTTCTACTAACCACTCTTCCTTTGTGAGTGGCCCTATGCTAAAGTTCTCTCATTTGGTAATATGGAGCCTAGTGGACCTAGTGATATGGGGGAGGATCAAGTAAACCCAAAGGTTGATGTTGAGATAGAACTTGGTCAAGATGAGACTAGGTTTCATACCCTATGGGATCATGTTAGAGCTATTGACAAGGCCTTAGCCTACCCTGGACTGGAGAACGTAGATGCAATCCATTACATTCTTAAAGAAGTAGAATTACCACAAGACAAGATGGATCTTTACTCTTAGGACTAGGTGAAAGTAGCAGAGGCTAAGGTTTTGATCCTAGAAGGTCATTTGGATCATATGTTGAACCTCTATAAGGACCTATTTAGATATTTTCAAGAGGCACAAACAAAAGCATCTCTAGTTGAGGACCTAATTGGTCAGGTAAAGGTTATGGAGGATGCCCTTGGGGGGGTGAATTAGAAGCTATCTGATTTGAAAATTGAAAATGCTATCATGAAATCCTTCTTGGCAAGACACTTAGTAGAAGAGCCAGTAGCGGTGGCTCATATCAAAGCAAGAGAGCTAAGTTCCTATGATGGTGAGAGGAGCTATGCCAAAATTGATGTCTTTCTCCATGATGTGAAGATGTACATGAATACCAGGGGTGTCAACCCAAAAGGTCTCCATAGCATCTTAGTACCTCATAGGAAGTGCTAAGCTATGGTGGCTCAGCCTTCTTCATGCCCAAGAAAAGGGTACTTCTACAGAAATTGTAGACACTTGGCACATATTTAAGGTAGCGATGATTAAATAGTTCCATCCAAGGAACTCTGAGTGGGTAGCTAGAACCAAGCTTGAGTCCTTGAAACATTCAAGAAAGCTTGAACATTACATAAATACTTTCTAAGAGCTTATGTTGTTGATTCTAGATTTGGGAGATCAGGATCGCTTCTTCAAATTTGTAAATGGGTTTTAGCCCTCAATGCAGATGGAATTGCATTGAAGAGGCATTGACACACTCACTAAGGCTATCGCTACTACTGGTACCTTTCTTAACTTCAAAGAAATGAAGCCAAACATCAAAGGTGGAAACACATTCAAATCAATTTAGCAAGGTAGTCATCTAATGGGTGGACCTCTAGGAAACCAAGGCTTCTAATAAAAATGTAAAGATATAGGGAGCAAGTGGCAACCTGGGGTCAAGAAGAAACAATTCTCTAGAGGTCCTTTTAAGGGGTCAATTTAATGCTTCTTGTGCCATGGGAATCACCTAGTAAGAAAGTGTCCTTTAAGCTCAAGAAGGATGGAAAGCAAGTAGGGGTAGGCTCCAAGGAGGTAATTGATGGCTCTCAAGTATCACCCAAACCCATGCCTATAGATTACAGCTAGAAGCACTTCTATGGAATAATAGAGACTAGCTATTATGATGGAGTTTTCTAATGTGGTTTTGTAGAGGTCAAGAGTTTTGGAATCTCCCAAAATACTAATCTTGATCATTTTCATCAGGTTCAATTATCCCCAATCACTATGAGCTTGAGATAGATAAGTTTCCTCATTGATAATGGTGCTAGCCACAATTATATAATCCCATCCTTGGTAAGGGACTTGCAACTAGAAATGGAACCAGTCCAAGCTTCTTGCAAACTTGCAAAGTTTAGACCTCTTTGGTGCATCGTGGTGTGTTGTAGTATTTAAGTTCAAGTGGGCTCATTGAAAGAAGCCCTTGATTTCTCAATTCTATATATGGACTCCTTCAATGTTATATTGGAACAAGAATTCTTACATGAGGCCAAAGTCTTCACTACTCCACATCTGGATCTGATCTTTATTCTGTATGAAAGCTCAATTTGCATAATTGATACTCATGGAGCATAAATTGAGAAAGATGATGGATCTAGCCCCTAAATTTTGTTGCCAATGATGATGAAACATTTGGCCAGGTATCCCAAGAGAAAATTTTTTCCAGCTATGCAAACTAGAGATCCTTCTAAGGCTTGTGGATCTTAAACAAACATTGACCCATGCATAGCATAGGTGTTGAATCATTTTCAAGATGTGATGTCACAAACATGATTCATCAATAGTCTTGATATACACAACCATCAACAGTGGTTTTTACCATCACAAATCTATTAACTAACAGCAATTCTATCATAGTTGCAAGAAGTAACATCACTTGGCATTTTGTCCATGGGAGGAGTTTTTTTTTAATAGAAGTTCTAAGAAGCCACCAACCTTTAGGCAAGGATACATGTCTTTCCCATGGGACTTGTAGAATTTATTTAGTGCCTTTCTATGGTACACTTACTTCCATTTTTCATTAGATCTACAAGAATATAAGTACAACCTTAGCAACATGATAGAACATACAAAAGTGACCAAAGAAAATTAACAAATCCCCTTGATGTCACACGTATTACATTCCCCCTTGGTTCTACACTCTTTAGTCTAGACACAATGATTATGAATAAATAGCTTAAGATCTTGATGTCCAAAGGGTACATTCGTCCCTCAAAATATTCTTATGAGACATCAGTGTTATTTGTCACCAATGAGGACGGAATGTTACATCTCTGTTATGACTACAAGTTGTTGAATAAACATATCATCAAGAATAAGTATCTAGTACCACTCATTTTTGACTTGTTCAATTAGTTGGCAAGGGCCTATTATTTCACCTAGCTAGACCTTCGCCAGGGGTACTATCAGGTTTACATTATAGAGGATGATGAGGAAAAAATTGCATGTGTAACTAGATATGGATCATACAAGTGGACTGTGATATCCTTTGGGCTCTATAATGCACTGGCTACCTTCTCAACCTTATGCATAAGATATTTTGACCATTCCTTGATAAATTTTTGGATGACTATCTCAACGATATCTTGGTGTATAGCTAGACCATGGAGGAACATGCTCTCCACTTGCAATTAGTCCTTGAGAATCTATGGGCAAAACAATTGTACATTAAGAAAGAGAAATGTGAATTCTGCTGCATAGAGCTAAAATTTCTAGGACACCTCGTGGGTCATGGATAGGTTAAGAAAAATTTCCAACCGCTCCTACTAATGTTCATGAGGTTTGATAGTTGATGGGGTTAGCTAGCTTCTGTCACATATTTATCAAAAATTTCTTGGGTGTTACTACATCCCTCACAAATTTGCAAAAGAAAGAAGTACCATGGTAATGGGATTCAAACTATCAAGAAGGCTTCGACAGAATCAAAGAGGCCTTAACTTCCCATCCTATGTTGGTGTTGCTAGATTTCTCAAAATCTTTTGAGATCCATACTAATGCTAGTGAGAATGTAATCAGTGGCATGTTGCTACATGAAGGTTATCATGTCTCTTATGAGTCTCAAAAATTAAACCAAGTATAGTAGAGATGGCCAATCCATCATAAAGAAACATTTGCCATTGTTCATTGCTTGAGATTGTGGAGGCACTACTTGTTGGAAAGTCATGTCCATGTAAAGATCAATAATCTAGCCACTAGTTATTTGCTAAATCAAATGAAGCTAAGGCCCAAATAGGCAGGATGGTTGGATATTCTTTCTAAGTTTGATTTGCAATTGACCTACCAACCCTATAAGGAGAACGTGATGGTAGATGTGTTGAGTCACTGTCCTCAACCTACCTCCTAGCTCTTTTCCCTTACTAGGCCAAAAACTTCACATGTTTAGTGTGATGAAGTTCTATTGGCTCGAAGCCAAGATGGTTTTGTAAAGGACCCTCAAGTCATTGATCTTATGAAGTTGATTGAAACTAGGTGAGCTCCACATTTCAAAATGAGGGATGGATTGCTTTGGTTCTAGTACAATTGAATTTATGTCCCAGATTGGGATGGCCTTCGTAAGAAGATAATTTAAGAGTGCCAGGACACATAATGGGTTGGGCACCTTGAATAGCAAAGAACTTTGGCACTAATCAAGAGAACCTTCTTTTGGCCAAAGATGTATCAAGATGTGATTTAATATGTTTAAAAGTGTCTGGTGTGTCAATAGGACAAAGATTCTATAGAGCATCCTAGTGGACTTCTGCTCCCTTTGGAAATCACTCCATTCCCATGGGCTATGGTGACCATGGATTTTATTGTAGGCCTATCAAATGTTCAAGGCTTGAGTAGCATCATTGTGGTGGTGGAAAAATTTTCCAAGTTTACCATATTTATTCCTTACCCATCTTAATGTTCAACTGAGGACACTGCAACATATTACTTTGACAAGGTGGTCCAATATTTTGGGTTACCTATGAGCATTGCATCAGATCGTGATTCCCGATTTATGAGTGTCTTCTTGCACACCTTATTTGGCATGATGGGTATCACCCTTAAATTATTGAAAAGTTTTCATCTGCAAACAGATGATCAAACAGAACAAATCAATCGTGTACTCAAGGAGTACCTTTGACATTATGTTCGTAGTGATCAAAAGAACTGGACTGTTCTATTGGGAATTTCCCAGCCAAGTTACAACATCCAGTAGTCATTAGCTACTAGATTTTCTTCCATAGAACTGGTAATGGGAAGGTAGCCCATTACCCCACACATGGTATCGCCCTTGCTATAGGATCAGCATCCCTCAGCAGATGAGTTCTTGAAGGTGTGGTGCGAAAATATTGAAACTACAAGAGAGTGTCTGGAGAGGGTGGTGTAGCATATGAAAAAGTACATTAATCAAAAATTCTAGCATCATGAATTCAAGGTGGAAGACTGGATTCCCTTAAAATTGAACCTGCGTCAATTTAAGCTGAAGCAAGGAACTACACCCAAATTGATGAGGCAATGTGATGGTTCCTTCTGGATCATCAATAAAATTAACCTTGTGACATATAAGCTTCAACTACCAATCAATATGGATAGAGTCCATCTAGTTTTTCATGTCAACATGCGAAAGCCACTACCTGATGGGTTCCCTTATCCTGAAAGAAGCCTCTCGATACAAGAATGTCCTTGTATACAATCTATAGAAGGAAAGAAAGCAGACTGCATCTGAAACTTTTGAACCATTGGCCATGGTCTTGATTTGAAAGTGGAATTTCTCATCCACTAGAAACACTGTCTAGACTCAAATGATAATTGGAAACCACTGGAGCATTTGAGGTCCTAGGAGAATTTAATCTTGGACTTTTGTTGGGAGCAAGTGATTGACCTCTCACCTTGGCTACTTTGATGATGGATAGGGAAACCTCCTAAAAAAACGAGAATTGAAAGAGGTGTGGCCTGTGGTGCCTCATAGGATCCAAGAGCAAGTTCCTATGAGAGCCCACCTCAGACAAGGGTGGATGCCTGGAGTTTTTCAAAGAACTCTATAGGTAATGGGGCTTACATTTTGCATAGCAAAGGAGACTATGTTGATCTTAAGACCACTACACCTTTGGGTACAAGTGAGCTGGGGGATGCCCTAGGACTCATACATCCCTAGGTTAGTGTGTTTTGTCATGTCACAATGACAGACCACTTGAATTCCTTCCATAGTCTTGCATCTTAGGCAAGATGTGGAATGATGACTGTTGAGGTACCCCTACACTCAACCATACGAATACGAGCATGCACACGCAATCCGGACGAACTCTGCAGACTAAATGCCTTAACGCCACAAGAAACACTTGGGGTTAATTGTTCGTTGTCTTCCCAGGCTTGTTTGTATGTGTCACGGTGTATGGTTAAGCAAGTCTGAGGTATATGATTTTTTTTTGATATTTTTCGGTTTATCTCCTAAGCTATGAGGGAAAGGGTTGAGAAGCTAACTAACTCTAACTAATGTCCTAAGTCTAAATTAACTAGCGTCAGCA
>MNCI01007578.1:354777-401860 GCA_015680685.1 Gnetum montanum
AATAAAACCATGTACTGCAAGGTTTATCCAATCAAGTTCGTCTTTATTGCCGTACACAACTTGGGTTCAGGTTACAAGTTGCTCGAATAAAGAGCCGTTCACTCTAGGACTCCTACTACGGGCACATGGGAAAAATTCTAACTCTGGAGTGATCAATCTGCCAGAGCTTCGCTACTTCTAACCAGGATTGGGAAATGAAGAGAGTGTCGCCTCTTATTTATAGATATGGTGGCGGACCGCGATATCGCATACGCGATATCATAGGGAAAGACACGATATCACGGCGGTCACGATATCGCGGCGCATGCATGTCGCGTCTCATCATGGAAGGATAAACATTCCAAGTCTTGAAGGGTATTGCTCTTGACTTGGGTGTTGGATGCTACGATGAGTTTAAATCTTAGGAAGACAATTGACAAGAAAAAGCTTTAACGCCCTAGGCCCTAGTAGTTGGACCTTCCAGAACCTAAGGTCCTTTTGGACTTAACTCAAAATAGCATTAGCTTACTTCCCCAGAATTGACGAAATCCTCCCTCAGTTTTCATGTAGCTACCTTGTGGGTTACCCAGGCTATGCTCTGAGGTCATTGCTCATTTGAAGCAGGGGAGAATTGTGAGAGAGGTAGCAGGGTTGGTGGTGGCCTACTACCTCCCCCACAGTTTGGGGGCCATGGGGCACAAGAAGTCCTCCTCCCCTTGTGTCTTTGGAAGCATACTGGCATGGAAGTTCCATGTGTTAGTAAGAGAGGGCCACGACCTTCCTCATTACCCCACTCAGTAGGACCTTGCTTGGGAGGGTTGTGTAGTTCAACTCTATGTTGGGGTGTCAATCAGGTGTGTCATGGGACGTGCTATGAGATGTTGTGTGTGCTCTTAAGAGCATGACACCAACTACCAGCATGCGGTGATGAATCTGGAGGGTTTAGCTGGTAGTCCCCATGGTGTCCACATGATTGGAGAAAGGGAGTGCTATCTAATTTGCTAGGATAATGTGTTTATTGTATTTGAAACACCACTCAGGCCACATGGTAACACTAACATGTTGTTTGTTAGCATGTGTTTTAGGACTCTTGATTGCTGAGGTGTATTCCTCTTGAGTTTCGTCCTGATTCTGAATTTGCTTTGGGGAACTCCTGGGGTGCTAGACAATGTGCTCAAGAACAACATTGTTACACTTTGTGTCTCTTTACTCACCTTAAAGATGAGTAGTATAATTTTCTTGACTACCCTAGTACTCCTTTCTTAAGAATTAAATATAATATCATAGCTTACAATTTATATGAATTTTTTCTAATGCATTCTATTACAATTCATTATTAAATTGAATTGATCTTAAATTACTCTAAGATATAGATAAACCCTTTTCCATAGAAGCTGTGTGATGAATAGCTAGCAATTTATATTATCTCACATGCATACTATTACAATGGTTCGTTTTATTGAATGATTGTTAAATTATAGACCCTATTGTTGAGGCCAACCTCATCCATGCTAGGCATAGGGCCTTGATCAACAGTATTCACATAAAATGTTTACAACCTTGAGTACAATTGCACCTAGCTGAAACCAAACCATATACAAGTAAAATTAATTATCAAAGACTATAGCTTTGTAAAAGAAACAACCGTAATTGTATGGCAGACCATAAATACCAACAACGATGGCATGTGACTAGTTTCACAAGCCAAACCAACCACCACGGCATGTGACGGAGCCACACTTTTTCCAAGGTGGGCGATTGCCGTATTAGAAATTAATTTACATGCTCAAGTTTGTTCCTCCTTTCCAATCTCGCTTGTTCGTTCATTGGGAAACTTACGCCAAAACATGTTACCATGGTTGACCGCTCCTCAAAGTTTACGCGTTTTTAAAGATTTTATGAACAAATCAGACTAGCGTTCCACGCGGAGTTAAAAACGTGAAATGAAAGTCATCGTTTCAACCCAAAAAAAATAAAAAAATAAAAATAAAAAATATTTCAACATAAACCATAAAACTTAAGGTTAATTGTTTAGCTCATTTTCTTATTTCAGTTTTCCCGCATGGCGTTTGGCATGGCAAAGGCATTAACAGAAACAGGTGGTTTAGGGTTAGGGTTTCTCCCGCAGGGCCGCTATAAAGGAGGAGGGAGGCAGCAAGAAACAGAGGGGGGAGGAAACCGAAATCGGCCTCTGCCTCTGCTTCTGTTTTGAGCTTCCAGAACTCCAGTCTGACAACGAAAATATGAAGAAATAGCAACGTTATCATCGTCCTCCGTTGCTCGTTTCCGCATCAAACCCTCTCTCGGTGCTCTCGAATGGTCTGGAAAATCTCGGCAGGCTAGTGGGATCTGGAATCCGCCGTCGTCGAAAATACGTGTTCTTTTGTAGCAGCAGTAGCAACCTAGGGTTTACTGAGTGCAATCTGGAAGCCAGTTTCATGCTTTGTCCTTGAATTTCTCTGCAATTTGATGCGGTTCTTGATAGCAAGAAGCTTCTTGTTTTGGTCCTGGTTTGGGTGTATATACCTACTTTCTTCTTGGAAGATCTGCTAGTTCGGCCTCTGCGGAGGTGGCAGGGGCAAGGTTTGTGCAACCGCCAGCACTCTCAGGCAACGGCCAGAACATAAGGAGGGAGGATTTCTAGGAGATCTTGAGTAGAATCCACATCAGGAATCAGATAAACTTTAATTTAATTTGAATTTTGTTTCATATTGATTATTGTACTAAAAAATTGCACAAATATTTAATTTTGATTTTTAATTATTTTATTATATTTTTCAAGATATAATAGAACTTTCCTAAAATTAAATTTAAGTTTTTAATATTTTGCTTAAAAATATTATTATTATTGTTTTGTCCCATAGCTTTTTCCAGCTGAGACTATTCCTGGGTTTCTGTACCCATACNAATAAATCACGCATATTCCATGCGAAAGGAAAGCGCTGGTCCCCCTAGGGACAGTGTTTTGGGCCCCTGTTTCAGGTGAGCCTGGCCATGGATCAGAATCCGCATAAAATTTAGCTGGTTTTCGTATTCACATGTGGAGAGATGGAAGGTTTACTCTGCATTTGCCAAGAACAGTTCAACTGTAATACGGCGGAAAACATGGTGACGGAAAGTTCACGGTACACTTGCAGAAACAATTTACCAGTAGTCTGTGACCCATGGTTCATGTCTATCGTATGTGACGAGTCCAGTGATCTTATCCTTTACGCCCTGCAAAAATCATGGGCCTCATCATGAATTACACAATATTCAATTTACCTGTACTCTGTGACCCATGGTTCATGTCTATCGTATGCGACTAGCCCAGTGATCTTATCCCTTACGCCCTCCAATAACCTTTTCCTCAGCATCATGGACCGCGTAATAAATAATAGAATATTCTTCTCCCTGAGTGGCCTACATTAAGGACCTGACTAATTAATAAATTAGTCAAGATGCTCTGATCCAGTGCACTGTATTCTCATGTGGTCATTTATTTTTCTTTCCAAGTTGGAAAAAATGTCGGGATATTTCTGCTTGATGCCAAAGTGCAGGGCCCATCGGAGCGGTCTATACAGGTCCCTTCTCTTATACTTTTACGAGTGGGTCCCCTCCTACCTCAACGGCTTTTTTAAATCGCAAAGTCCACGTTGCCTATCTGATTCATCCATACATGCCATACCATGCATCGCAAAACAAATTTCCATCAAAAGTATTTTCCCAAAACTATTTTATCATTTTTTTTCACCAGTAACTAAAAAAACGGATTCCATGAGAGTCAGTTTCCTTTGCCGGGAAAACCCAAAATTACAATTACACATCTTCCATTTGTCTAACAATATCTCAATCAGATTTGTTCGAAGCTCATTTTCTTTCTATTAAAATTGCAGGTCTTTTCATTATAATCGTAGGGTTTTTGTTTTGTTTCCTTATTTGTGAAGTTTTATTTTTTCCTTTCATTTGCCTGTGTTGCAATATTTTTTTATTATTCATTTCTCTTTACATTGATGTTCATGCTAAGGATGGGTAAAAACTAAATACTAAAACAATCCAGGAATTCACACAAAGTTAATATAAATCAGCAAATTTTTTTTCTGATGAATATGTGATGAGATTGTTCTATTATATGGTTTTAATTTCAAAATATCAATAATTATGGTAAAATTGCAAATAAGAAAACCCTAAAAAATTAGTAATATAACCTTTAGAAACTTTTATTTTAAATTGTGTGACTTGTTGAAAACATTGTAAATAAATTGAAAACTATTTTAAGAATGTATAGTTCAAACAACTATTAAACAAACTAGTCTTGAAGACTACACTATAAGCACTCCACCAAACATAGTTTGTATAACAATCACAAATGTCTAAAATCAATATCACTAACATGAGGATTGTTAACAATGCTAATGCTCTTCAAGTAACTATTTCAAAAATCTCAATCACATCAAGAGACTAGAGCTTAGAGAACCAATGTTCAACTTATGCAAGAAAATAAAGTAAACATGTTTAATATTTTAAGGATCTAATACATGGGATCTAAGAAAATCCCAACTATCAATTTAATACTTTGACATTCAAGCATTTTAAATATTCTCAATTTAAACTTTTTATAAGATCAATAACTTTACCAAAGAGGGAAAAAATGTTAAATGAAGCTAAGAAAAACCTGAAAAAGAAGGAGAACACACAATATACCAAGAGTGTAAGGCCCAACCATAGGCAAAAATGACCATGGTTAAAGAAGGAAAATATTCATTTAGATAACTTGCAACTAGAACTTAGTAATGATAAGGTTCACACCCTCAAGATTGCATTCCATCTTTTGGAACAAAAAAGACACAAAACTCATAAAACTATGACCATCAAGCTTACTAGGAAAGACATGTTTTGATTATGACTAGAAAAATAATTATAACAATATCATACTAGGAAAATAATTATGACTAGGAAAGACATGTTTTGATTATGACTAGAAAGACATGTTGAATATCACACTTTTATCATTAGAATACCTCAAGGATATTAAATATGATAAATGATAAAATGTTCAAAGATATTCATTGACATTATTGACTATTATGGGTTGTGTAAGCTTATAATGGTTTTAAAAATACAAGTGTAGTTAAGGGTAAAGGTAAAATTTTATAATGATGATATGTTCTTCTGTAAATGGAATTGTCTTTAAAATGGATAAATGCCACTAGCATACTACTTAAAAGATTCAAAAAATGCATTAAAAATTAGGATTTACTTTATATTTTTTTTGTTCTAGAAGCATTTATGAGAGGTTCCTTGAAGCTAATAATAAGAAGCATCATTAAATGCTTCTACAAAATTTGTCAAACAATTTTAGTATAGTGTGAAAGAAAAAGTCATCTGATCCATTAATGTTATATTGAACTTACATCTTCAATTTATTTGTACATAAAGAAAAAATTCCATTTGTAGACAAAGAAATTAATTTAAAATATAAATTTTTAATTATTCAAATCCAAAAATTACTTTATTATTAAAATGAATTTTGAAATGTATAAAAAATTTTATCAAAATCAAATTTCTAAAATTCATGTTCATAAATCTGAATAATCCATCTCGATGTACATTCCAAATTCTAAGGATCCATCTCCATCTACATTCCCAATGCCAATGATACAGCCATTACTTGGTTTCTGAATGTAATGATACAGCCATTACTTGGTTTCTTGGCCTTACAAAATTAAAATTGCAGAAAAAGTACCTAAACGGAAACTAAAAGGAATCTGGTTTAGTTTAAAACAGTATCTGTATAGTTTTTTTAAATGAGAAAAATCAATGTAAATGAATCCGTTTGTTTGGATCTAAAAACATACAACTGCAATACATAGAAATAAGCTTAATGATGAGTTGGTGCGCAGTTCTAATATTTTCATTAAAGTAAAAGGGGTATTTTGATTTTCATTCTCGATTCTAGCATTCCCAGACGAGAAAAACCAATCATAAAATCCGTATTTTGGTTTTGGTTCCGATCAAAAAATGGGAGAATGACAAATATTCTTTTAAAAGATTTGAAATTGCAATGCCATATTATGTCATGCATGGCTGAAAATCAATCAAATCGACGAAGATTTTGTGATCCAAAAATGTTGAAGTGGCAGAGGGACCCACTTTGTAGAAATACCCCTTAGAAGCATCCTAGCCTTATCCTCCCGTGAGCCATGATATGCTTCCACGCTCCAATCATATTTGCTTCCACCCTCCAATCATATTTGGTTACTCAGAGAAGAAAATAACTTAAAGGGGAAAACTGCCCATACGATCTGATCTGGTATATTTTGATTCAGTGTTTAAATAGTCCGAAAACAGCATATGTCAAAAATAATGATAAATTGGAAAGTGGGACCGAGTTATATTTAGAAGTCGTAAAAATGATATCCAAATCTTTCCGAAAAAAAGGTTTATTATAAAAATTGTGCCCATCGGCAAAATTTTTAACCCGGCGACCAATCTTTAAATTGGTGATTTATGGCTGACTTAGAGAACTATATTTTGATTGGTAACGCCAAGACAATCTTCCTCAGTGATATCAAGATCTTTCGTCTGCAATTGTATATAAGCAAGCACGGCGTGCATAGGCATAACCGAGTCATTGAGGTGTCTAAGAAGACAGGAGAGTTAAAAGAACAGAGATAGCAATCAAGGAACGATGGTATCAGTCGTTGTTGCGAAACACTCCGACGCTCCGTCAGATGACGATGATGCCAGCATAGATGGAAACAACTTCAGGAAGGCACGAAGGCAGAGAAAGACGGCATGCATTCTGACGGTGCCAGAGACGTTCATCTCAGCGGATAGCAGGAACAAGCAGTTCTACTATCCGCAAATGGTGTCCATCGGGCCATTCCATTATTACCAATACAACAACCGCGGAGTGTTGGAGGGTCTCGGCCACAGCGCAACTGTTACTGTGGCCGGGGAAACGACCGCAGGCGCTGGCAATAATAATAATAGGCAAGAGGAGCAGGTGCTCAAAATCGCGGAGCTGCTAGCCATTGGCGACATGGAGCGCAAGGGGCGCCTGGTGCGCATGGAAAAGGATAAGTTCGAGGCCTACACCCGCTTCTGGAACGAAGACACTCGCAAAGATGGGAGGAAACGCGTTAGGAAAGTTCTGAGCGAAGACGGAAAGCGCAAGCAAATTGCTGACCACTACGACCGCGACGTGCTGTCTCTGCTCACCGAAACCGAGTTCGACGAGGTGATTCGCCACGACGCCGTGTTTCTGCTGGAGTTTATCAACCAGTACGTGCGGGGCATACCTTCGCACCACGCCACAAGTAAGGGATCCTCCTGGCGCCAGCAGCAACGGAACGTGGGGTGGGAGCCGGCGCCCATCAACAAGGACGAAAAAAATAAGCGCGAGCCTCTGTTCAGCAAGCGGAGCAACAACCTGGTTCTGTACGCCATTCTCATGGACATTATGAAACTGGAAAACCAGATCCCGATGATGGTGCTGGAGATGGTGACGGAGCAGGCGATCGAAGCGCAAGAACTAAACACCAAACTGCAGGAGCTGTTGAAGGAGCTCAGCCTACATGTGTCGCCCATTCGGACAATAGAAGAAGCACCGGCACAGCTGCTGAAAGGCCACTCCAAGCACTTGCTGGACTGTTTCCGCCAAACCATGTGTATGGGCGTTGACGTCAACCATGAGAAACCCCCGCTCAACGTGCGCATCTGTATCTACAAGCTGCTCCATTTGCTGGCCACAATATTTCGCAAGTGTCGCCTCGGAAAAGCCAAAAAGAAGGCAGCTGAGCAGACCGACGGCGACGGCAACGACATCGTCGGCAGCGAAGGCGAAGAAGAAGAGGATGATGTGGAGCACAGGTACCTGATAGGTGGAGCGTACAAGATCCAGTCGGCAGGCGTCACGTTCGTGGTATTGAAGAAGGGTGGCATCAAGAACATCAGGTTCGATCCGAACCGGTGCGTGCTGTGGCTGCCGCGCGTGGACGTCGGCATCTGGACGGAGACGCTTCTGCGCAATTTGGTGGCGTATGAGGCCTGCCAGTGCGACAATGGCGATGGGGTGGAGGAGAAGCCCGTCAGTCGCTTCGTGTTGTTCATGTCGCAGCTGCTGGACTCGCAGCGCAGCGCAGAGGTGCTCAAGGAGTGCGGCGTTCTCATGGATAATCTGGGCGACAGCGAACGCATGGTGCAGATGTGGAACAGCATGAGCATGTCGCGTTGGATCCCTGAGTGCAAGGTGTTCGACAAAGTTACACGGGATCTGAATGAGCACCTGTCCAGCACTTTGGTGGGCTACTTTTTCGAGTTCTGGGAGCTCTATCTGTCGCGTCCTTGGCTCATTCTGCTTGTCATCGTCGGCGTGATCGCCTTCATTGCCACCATTTTGGGCGTATGGAATCCCTTCGACAAGAAGTAGGCACCCTAACTTTGCTTTGCTGCTTCTCCTCCTCCTCCTCTCTCTCTCCCTCCTTCAATCTCCTTCCATCTGCGTCGTTCTTTCGTTCATCCTAGAACATCGCTGGTGTTTCGGTGTGGTGTGTGTTGTGTTTTGAAATGTAATGTGCCAGCTGATGAATGGTGGATAATAATGGAAAAACCTTTGAGCTACTAGTGTTGGCTGCAGCGCAGGTCGTGGATCCGCTACCTGAGTTTTTTTGCCCATTCATCTAGCGCTTATCTATATCGAATTTATCTAAGTGCTTATCTATATCGAATTTATCTAAGTGCTTATCTAAGTCACGGGAGGTGATTAGAAATTTTGTTGAGTGTCGTTGAGTCTACTTTGACTTTTATAATAAATCTTATTTTTAGAAAGAAATTAATAGATATAGGTATCATTTTTGCAACTTTTAAATATAACTCTTTTTGAAACTTGCTGATATATTATGATTCTTCAAACATGCCCCTCAGACATATTTCCCAACTATCCACATATTTCTTGAGTATTTAAACATTGCGATTAAGTGTGAAAAGGAAGTTGGGGGCAAGGTATAGGACTATATGCTCATACTAGCAATCTTTATTTTCTTTAATATTTACATAATTATTGAATATGACTAAACTATTTAAGATGTTATATATATAGTTTATTTATAATAGAAATTATTAAAGTTTTATTAAGCTCTATATTATGCAATGTATTTTTTCTTGTACTATTTAACATTCACATTTCTGCACTTTGTTATTGTCCAATATTTAACAGCATGTAAAATGGTAAACCTAATCACTATTTTGTAATTGGTTTTTTAGGGAAAGGCAATAAAAGATATAGTAAAAAAACAAAAAAAATACCTGACAAAAAGCTTGGAGGTCAGCTTTTTCTTTGAATTGTTGTCTATAATTTTAGTAATCACTTCATCATACAATCTTTGAGTTGCTACAATCAAATTTGAAGGGAGTTCAATTTTATGCAAGTACAACCATAGTTTTGTAGAAGCTCCATGCAATGTTTGAGAGTAACTAAGTGATCAATAGTAAAGTGATTTTGTCTAAAATTGATGTGTGGCGAGGTACCCCTACACTCAACCATACGAATACGAGTGTTTCACACATGATCTAGTTGAACTCCGCAGACGGGCTAGTTGTGGTATTTAGATAGTTACTCACTGATCGCAGTTTGATGTCTTCCCACCTGGACTAGTATTTGCTTTGTCACATATGGTTTAGTCCATAGTGAGGTGTATGATGTGGTTTCTAACCTAGTGCTACTCCTAGAGGCAATGGAAAATAACTTTAATTAAGCTAGGAGGAAAAGGGAGAGAGAGTTAAGCTAATAGGAAGTGGAAGAGAGAATCTAAGCTAGCCTAAGTGCAATGAGCATCCGTTCCTTAATCATCCATACACATCTTGGACCTCATGCATGACTACCATTGGGATTACCAAGCGCATGACCTAGGTACGCTACTGGGATACCAAGTAGTCACACTTGAATGCTTATGATTAATTCATACTCATTCTACGTTTAAGGAGTTTCGGGTGAAGAGATATTAACTACGAAAGAAATAAATAACAATAACAATTGAATAATTAAACTAAGTGAATGCTGCAATGATGAAGTAATCTCGATCTTTATTTCTGGTCATGTGTGTGTCCAAGTACGTCACACTCGAATAAAGATTCTGAACAATTACAATCATCACAATGCGGGCATGCACTAGGGGAAAGGGTTGAGAAGAACTAAAAATGAACTAACTTCTATCTACTAATTGAAAACTAACTTCTAATTGAACTACCTTCTTTCCATGTGTCCCATTATGTATTTATAGGCTCACATGAGAACCGCAATATCGTGTATTCGATATCGCTTGTTAGGCTGCAATATCGCGTACCTAATATCGTGTATTTGATATCGCTTGTCAGGCTACGATATCGCGTAGCCAATATCGGGGGTTTGATATCGGGACTCCTCAGACTTGGTATCTTGTACTTGATATCAGGGGTCCGATAACAAGGGTTCGATATTAGCACCTGACAAACCATGATTCATCATACCCCCACGACTGAATAACAACTTGTCCTCGAGTCAAAGAAAGTGAGGAACAAGTTCAATTGATCACATAGTGGATAGGTATGGGATTATTGACTAACTAGAAATTTATTCATGCTACAAAGGAGAGTTGAATATAACAAAATTAGGACACGGACACAAAATTACAAAATTTATTGGAATCATGTGGTTCCTGGTGGCAGTGGCCCCTCTATTGGTCTCTTCCTTTGTCCTGCACTTCAAGCTTCTAATATTGATATCGTTGAAGAAGTGTTTGACGTTTCTTCTCTTCTATTCGAGGATTATGAGCCATCCATACTGATGTTCCAATGTTTGATGGAGTCAGCACTTCCCATGGACATAGTAGCTGTGGGAACACTTGAGTGGCCTTAACATGCCATGCCACAGATAGCCTTCGTTCTTCTTCGTAGGCTCAGGCCCTAACCTCTCCACCTTTTGCTTGGCCAGATTGTGCAGTGACAAGAGTTCCTTGATGGATGCTGAATGATTGTGCCTCCTTCTCTACATGTTCTGCATGAGGTCCTTGGCCTTTGCCTTCCCTTGGACTTTCAGTTGCACCTTGAGAAGCTCCTCCTTATTGTTCTCTTTTAGGGGTCATTTATAATCACACAAAGATCAATTGTTAGTAAGACTATTGAAAGAAGTTCAATTATTTCATACCTTACTTGTTGCCTTTAATATATGTTAAATTCTTTGCTTAGTGTGATTTTAGAGTTAGAAAATTTTGTGGTAATGTCCCCTAAAAGTTTTACTATTAGGCCCTCTTTAATTAGGTGGCTTCAAAATTTTAATTTCCCAGTATAGGTAAGGAGATGAGATTGTTTTTGGAAACATGTTTGTTATTTTTATAATCAATTACCCTTTATAGTATCCTTTGGATGATGATGAGTTTCAAAAAATTTATATGTAATTTGCAATGTACTCCTCCCCCACGACTAAGCTAAACACTTCGGGTTTAGGTAGGTCCGAATGGAATGAAAATTGGAATGCTAGCGTGTGAGTTATGGCTGGTAGACCAAGAGGTGCGTGAGTTACAAGTCATAGAAGAAAATTTGAAAAACTCCCCTCATGTGAATAGTTGAGAATGATGTTGATGTGCGCGAGGGATCCATATATATAGTTTTTGAGGATGTGATATCACATACATGATAACGCGGCCCCGATATCTTGGCCCAACGAAAATAGAGTACTTAGGAAAATTGATAAATTTCTAAAATTCTAAACTCAAAAATGAAGGACTTGAGGTTGGTGTAAAAGGTCCTGGGTAATATTAAATAGTTCTGAAGGCACAAAAAGTATAATGGTGTAGAATTTGGCAATAAAATGCATGAACTAGATGAGGAGAAAGGACATGTTTCGGTACATAGGAACATTTGAACTAGAAGGATGATGAGGGAAAGAGTATTGTAATACTTGGAGGGTATAAAATGATGTGATGGTAATGTGTTATGAGTGCAAATTACAAAAGTCACGCAACTAGGTCCTTCCCAAAGCAGGTTCCAACCTATAATGCCCTTGCATAACCACACCTCAAAATGTTTGTAGGCACTAGAAGGGTTAAATGTAATCTACACAAATGCAACAAAACACACACATGTAGATACCATTGCGATGAGGTAGGAATTCCATGCTACCCAAGACACAAGTCACAATTACATGAACAGTGAGGTGAGGCAAATTATAAAAGGGATTGCAGAGATTGGGACATGAGGTAATTGGTCTAGGGCACAATGAATCCTCAATGTAAGGCATGATTAATATGTCATTAATCTATCGCTCAAAAATTAGGACCAAGTCCATTCCTATGATCAATGACATCGCATTTTTTTCATCCCAATGATAGACAACAATGAGAGCATCATGATGGCAAGGTGTACAATCGGCATTTCGTACAAGGGAGGAGTCATTCTTGCTTTGTGGCACTTTTTTTTGTGTTGTTTTTTTTTTTTTTTGAAATGCTTAATCTAGAGAGGCTGCCTACCTTCAGGCATGGATATATGTCTTTCTAGTGGAACCCCCTAGAATAGCATTGGGTTTCTTTATTGAGTGCCTTTTTATTACTCTTACTCCCATTTTTCGTTAGATCTACAAGGATCTTAGTACAATCAGGCTACATGATAACACCCACAAATGTCACCAAAGATAATCCACAAGTCCCCTTTATGTCACACCCTAGCCATTCCCACTTAGTCCATCCTTCTTCATGCTGGGTATAATGAACACAAGATTACTTTAAGTTTTAATGATTAGGAATATCATTGTACCCAGGGCAAAACCTCTTATTAATAGAATGGATGGATGGATGTTGTGGGCTTGCTCTTCAAATAATTAGTCACTTGAGACTTGATAGCATAGAACAACACCTCAACCAACAAGGCACATGAGTGTTTTATTTGTAGGTGATATTACTCATAAAAAGACAAAAAGAAAAAATAATAAATTGAAAGATGAAAAATTGAAAAACAAAAAATTGTAAAATTAAAGAAAAGAAAAGCATTTATTAATTCTACTATTGTTAGAATGAGGGATACCCCCCATTACTAAATGGTTGAGCATAGCTAGAATTAATAAATGGAAGGTTGGAATTCTTGCATGTTAGAAATATTAGGACTCAGTCATACTTACCCCATTGGGGTTCACACACTTTATTAGAGTTGACATAGTGGGGCAAGTTATAAGATGTGGTTAATTTATAAGGAGTTGACCCACTATGATACTTGCCACCGTAAGATGGTATGCAAGGATCAACATGTCTCCCCATGTGGCAATATTCAGTTTTCCCCATGGTTATTGGAGTATTGAGTGGTGGCCCTGATAAGGTAACATGAGGCATTGGGTTCGAAGAGGAAGATGCACCACAGTGTTTGACTTGTGCTGAGTTGGTAGATGCAGTGGTTTCTAAACTGTGGTGATCCTTTCTACGGTCATTTCTAAAAAAGGGACACCTTTGATGTTGTAGAGGATTCCCACTACTGTTGATAGTAGAAGCACAAGTAACATTCATGGGCTGATGCTATGGTGCAAATCCTTTGGGTACAATTGGTGGCGATGTAGAAGGAGGTGAAGAATGAGAATGTTGAAATTAAGGACAAGTGTAAGGTACCCAAGGTTGTGGTCCTATTCATGAGGATATGGGTTGATAGTATTGAGAAGAATAATAACACTGAGGTGAGATAGAGGATGTTGACCCAGTTGGGGAAACAAGATATTGAACTTGATAAGCACTTAGGTTCGGATGGTATGAAGGGTGTAACTAGTTTGGGGATGGCCTCCACCACAACTAGGATTGTTGCCACTGTGATTGAACATAGTATTTCTGCATGAGCTCTAGATGTAACATTCTTCCCCAATGCTCATGTAAATGTGATAAGATTGGGCATTGGCCCATGGGGTGATCGTACAGGAAAATGTTACATTAATACGTATGATTAGCAATTGAGTTCTTATTCTCTTTGACCCTTCTTTCTAATTTTATAAAGGTGTTTGTCCTATTTCTTGGGTTTTCATAATTCTACCTCTAATAGTGTTGGCATATTCTCCACATTTTTCATGCATCCATTCCATCATCTTATTGATCTTTACCTCAATTTCATCTAATGATTGTATTATTGGCAAAGATGATTCCTCCTCCTTGGGGTGAGTTGATTTCTCCTCTTCATTATCATGGGCCCTTGTTGATTTAAGGTTTTGGGCTTGTTGAGATTTTTTAACGTTCTCCCACTTAGCCATTTCTCCTTCTTCTTTTGCTACCTGCTTAATAAGCTCTTGGACTTGATGGGTTCAGAGTTCATATAGTTTACCTTGGGCATACATCCCTAGGGTCTCCCTTGTTTCATTACAAATCCCATCTATGATATGGTACATTAGCCTTTCCTTGGAGAACCCATGGCTTGGGTTGTTGTTTAATAGTGCATAATATCTTTCTAAGGCTATGTCCAAGGGTTCATGTTGTGCTTGTTTCCACTCTTGGATTTGTCTCCTCAAGGCTAACACTCTCACATAGGTTTGATATCTTTCATTAAATATTTTTACCATTATCGGCCAACATCGAATTGATTTTGGTTTTAACAACCTATACCATACTTTTTCTTGGCCAACCAATGTTGTAGGAAAGAGTTTAAGTTTTTTCCATCCATTATCAATCTTATTCTATACACAGGCATTATGGAAGGCTTGTAGATGATGTTGCAAATCTAAATTGTAGCCTCCTAAAAATTTAGGAAATTTGTTTAAGTCAAGCCTAGGTAGATGGTTTTCCTTATGATGCCTATAGGATATTCGAACAGCCTCTTGTATTTGTGTTAGGCTTGTAGTGGCTAGTAGGGGTTCATCGTCGCTAGGTATGTTATGCATTTGTGAGTTGGGACAATGTTATTTGAGTTTATGCTCATAGGAGACCCCTACATCAGATTGGGTACTCCAAACTTTATCTTCATCATTATATAATTTTCTGGTTCTCTAATGAATTTCCTTAGTAGTTGTTGCATTATCATAGTCTTATGAGAAAGACATTGTTGTGAATCATGTGTGACTTAATTGAAATTAAGTTCTTTTCTAAGAGATATATCGTGAGTACTTTGTTACAGCAATCTTGTATGATATAACTAATCTAAATAACTAGCATTGTCCCCAACAATGACACCAATGATAGGTGGCAAGGTACCCCTACACTCAACCATATGAATACAAGCGTTTCACGCACGATCTGGTCGAACTCCATAGATGGGCTACTTGTGGTATCTAGATAGTTACTCATTGATCGTAGTTCGCTATCTTCCCACTTGGACTAGTATTTGCTTTATCACGTATGGTTTAGTCCAGATTGAGGTGTATGATGTCGTTTCTAACCTAGTGCTACTCCTGGAGGCAATGGAAAATAACTTTAATAAAGCTAGAAGGAAAAGGGAGAGAGAGTTAAGCTAATGAGAAATGGGAGAGAGAATCTAAGCTAGCCTAAGTGCAATGAGCATCCATTCCTTAATCATCCATACACATCTTGGACCTCATGCATGACTACCATTGGGATTACCAAGCGCATGGCCTAGGTATGCTACTAGGATACCAAGTAGTCACACTTGCATGCTCATGATTAAGTTGTACTCATTCCACATTTAAGGAGTTTAGGGTGAAGAGATATTAACTACAAAAGCAATAAATAATAATAACAATTAAATAATTAAAGTAAGTGAATGCTGCAATGATGAAGTAATCTCAATCTTTATTTCTGGTCATGTGCGTGTCCAAGTACATCACACTTGAAAGGTTCTAGACAATTACAATCATCACACTATAGGCATGAACTGGGGGAAAGAGTTGAGAAGAACTAAAAATGAACTACTAACTTCTATCTATTGACTGAAAACTAACTTCTAACTAAACTACCTTCTTTCCATGCGTCCCATTGTGTATTTATAGGCTTACATGGGAACCATGATATCATGTATATGATATCGCTTGCCAGGCCACAATATCACGTACCTGATATTGGGGGTTCGATATCGAGGGTCCAATATCAGGACTCATCAGACCTGGTATCTTGTACTTAATATCAGGGTCCAATAACAAGGTTTCAATATCAGCACCTGACAAACCATGATTCATCAAAAACTACTTGACACTTTGCTTTAAATTGGTTAACTTTAATCCAAGAACTTATTCTCTTTTCTAGCAATGGCTAACAACTTAGCAAAAATGTTAGTCACAATAATTATTTGATAATTTTTCAAGTTATTTTTATCCCCTTTTTTATATAGTAAGATTAATAGTTTTCTAATGTTTTTCTAATCCTTGATCCATTGTGATGAGTGGCATGTGCCCTCTATGCCTAACTATATGAATCAAAAGTATGTACATACAATTTGGTCAAATTCTATGGACCTCTTGGGCATCTAGTACTTTAGATAATTAGGTTATGATGTTTCTTGTCATTATTTTTTCCAATTACCACTTGTGTTAATTCAATGAATATGATTAAGTGTAATTGAGGCACAAGATATTTATATTTTTGTTATTATTTTTATCATTAAAGACATTAAAAGGATGAAGTGATTAAATTTTAAATTCTAACTAATTAATGAAATTAAAGGTAATATAACCTATCCTAAACATAGAGCATCCATTCCCACTTTCCGTACATATCTTGAACCCATATTGACGTTGTTGGGTTACCAAGTGTCTACTATTGGTTGTACCAAGTATTTACTACTAGGATTACCAAGTGTTAGTATATCATGCTCAAAGTGATCATACTTACATTGCTACAAAATAAAATATTAAATTTCTAAATTCATGAAAGTAAAGTGCATGTAAAATAAAATTCTTGAAATTAAACTAAATGCTAATCCAAGTGATGTAATAGAAAGAATATATATCAATTTTATTGCCATGATGCAAAAATATCTAGGTACATCTTGCACTTGAATAAAATTCCATATAATCAATTCAATCCCCCTATCACATGTAGGCCAATGGCCATGTAGAATTTTTTGATTGTGAAGTTGTTAGAATACTTAGGAGAATGGTTAGCAAGTATAGAACAGATCAGGACAATAAGCTTAATGACATCCTATGGGCTTATTAGATGGCATGAAGAAATCTTATAGTTTATAATCTATTCAAGATTTTCTATGGATAGGTTCCATGAATTACTATTGATCTTGAGATGAAAACCTTAGGTAGTGTGGTAGATTTTAATATGACATTAGATTCTACTCAAAAAGAGAGGCTAATTAACCTCAACCTTCTTGATGAAAACTACAAAATCATCTTGATGCACAGTGAATTAAAAAATTCTTATAGCAAGGCTCAACATGATGTTCATGCTAAAGATTTTAATTTTCAACTTGATGATAAGGTCCTCTATTTTAATCTACTTCACTTGGATTACTTGGGTAATATTTAATTTCAATGAGAAGGGTCATACATCATCCATACTAATCACTAGTCTAGCGCACTGCACATTTACCATTTAGATGAGTTGGATAAAATCATTTTTGTCAATGGGTAATACCTAAAGAATTATAGAGAATATCTTTTCCCTCTAAAAGTACCTAAAGCTTAATCTTGTGCTCCATACTTAGAGGTTTATCAGGTGATAGACATGGATTAGTTCCATAGGAGGGGGAAAGGAGAATCCTCCATGTCATGTCAAATTTTCATTACATTATGCTATTTTTCTTGTGTATTCTAATAAAATTTGTATGTAAAGTTTGTGTGTTTAGTTATTACTCATTATATTTTTGAGCATAAAGATTAATCATTCATGATTTTTTCCTTCTCTTAAGCATGTTTATGTGTATGGGAAAACCAATTAATGTGATTATGAATGCTCCCTCAATAATCCAAAGGTGGATGGATGAGTTATAGATGTGATGATGATGCAAGAATGCCAAATGGATTTAACATGGAGCATTGATCTATGGAATGTCCACACAACAAAAATTCATCCACACATTTTCTTCTATTCATCACTAGTAAACCACACTTAGATTCAGTGGGAAGACTGGACTTACACTGTGAGCTATTTAAGCTAATGCTATTGGAACCATGGATAGGTGTTGGATCCACACCTTAGGGTGTAAGCCTTAGATTTCCTATAAGAGTGCATAGTCAGTGGAAGAAAAGGGTATGCCATCAAGAGTCTTTTTGACTATGGAATAAGTCTAATTAGTTCTATTGGACCAAGGTATGCATGTTGCCTTACTTGGCCACATTGGTTAGAAGAGGTTCGTAATCTTGCAAGCCTATGCATGGCATGTGATGAGGGACTAATTTTTCCATCATATAAGTCAAAGACTCCATATAGTGATCCAACACTCTAATTATTCCCTTAACCTTCACACAACATAAAAAATCCTCTTCTCATAAAAAGAAAAAGAAAGAAGAAGAGGAAAGAAATATATATATGCATATGTAATAGAAAGACAATAATGAAAAGAAGAGATGATGGAAAGAACAATGTAATATCTTAGTTATAAGCCCACATAAATTGGTACTTTTTCTATCTTAGGTTAATCATAAAATTAGTTAGCTAAGCAATGTAAGTGATTGAACTGATACCCAAGCCTTTTTCATGTTTAACCCATTATCTATATCTTTTGAATTCCAATGTAATAATTGACAATAATTGCCTACTTCATCCTTACTCATGGTCATGAAGGCCCAAAAGTCTCTCACTTAGTGAACTTTGATAACATCAATTATTGCTTTCACCCAATTCCTAAATCCATTTGTCTCTAGGGGTTAAAATTTACAATTGTTGACCCAAACCATGAACATTTGCATAGTCTTTTGATCATGATGTTGCAAATTTTGTTGGAATTAGGATCAGTAAGTGTAGTTGGAGGGATTAATGGGAAGATTATGGTAGAGAAACATTTGGGGAACCTATTGTGCATACATGCCTGAATGGAGGAAAACCAATTCGAAATCATAAGTCCTAGATATTTTGTGGCATGTTGTCTTAGTTTGATTTTACCAAGGATTAGACCATGAAATAACCAAGGGTATATGACATTGGTGATGGTATGTATGACCTTTTATTAAGAAGGGAAATTTAAATAAATATTCCTATCAGGTTGATGAGTAATAGTAATAAGACATGGTAGTAGATCTTTCACAACATGTAGGATGTGCTCACATGCTTTACGAGCTAATTAAGTGATTGGTTGAGGATCTAGTGACATTGCAAACTCTCCCCCTCTCTAATTCATCATGCATTATCCATTCATTTCATTTCATGTATTGTACATTATTGTGCATGGAAATAAGTCAACTAGGCAAAGTAGAGGATAGGATTGATCATCCAAGGTGATGAATTCATGTTGGATGCTAATGTCTCACTGGTTGTTGGGAGCCAATAGGTATCTCATCAACATTTTTCACAAGGATGACAAGGATAAGAGCCTACTATGGGAAGGACCCACTTGTAAATCCTTGGTGGTGTGGAATTATGAGCAAGTGAAATTAAGCTTAACTCCTAGGATAGTGGTGGTTGCATGACATAAGGCACTCGGTTAGTCTTCCATGTGTGAGGTTGCGACTCAATGGGCATAATGGTTTAACCAAGACTATTCTTCTTCACTTTCATTTATAACTTGCATGCTTGATAATCTTGATTCACCTTGGTATTAGTGTTACAAGTTTCTAGACTTTTTTGGTTCATTATCTCACATGTTTGCATCCTAGTTATGTGCTAGTGTTCTTCAGTGCATGCCATTAGTTAATGTTGTCTAGAGCTAGTGTCTTGCAACTCATCCATGTAGGAGAGATACCATTAGATATGTGCTTTTTGATCTTATCTCATTTTACATTCATGTATGCATTAGGTGTTGGGCTATGAATTTGTCCATCACATTGTCCTTGGGGATTGTACTTACCATTATTTTTATACATGATTATTTCAATGGTGGTTGAATGCTTAATGAGTCATGAATTTGTTGATCCCAATATTAGAGCCTCGATATTAGAGTCTAGGAAGCGATGTTGGATATCCAATATCGCCTCCTCCATGGTAGCCTATAAATATAGCACTTAGGTGCATAATTGAGAGATAGAAAAAATAGTTTTAGTTTTAGTTTTTAGTTAGCTTATTCGTGGATTATTTTTTAGTCCTATTATTTTCTAGTGCATGCTCGTAGTGTGAGGTTTGTGATTATACAACACTTTTATTTGAGTGTGACATACTTGGACACATTACATGACTGGAAATAAAAATTGAGATTACTTCCATCATTGCCACATTTACTTAGATCTATTATTTCTTTAATTATTTAATTGTTCAATTATTTACTATTTTCTTTAGTTAAATGTTTCCATTTATTGCTATTTACTATTCTTATTATTAAGAGGAATGAGTATGCCTTAATCACAAGTGCTTATGTGTAATTACTTGGTTACCCAATAGTGTATCGTTTGGCAAGTCCAGTGACGTATACTTGGTAATCCCAGTGGTAGCTATATGAAGTCCAAGGTATGTATAGACAATTGGGGATGGGTACTCATTGCACATAGGCAAGTTTAGGTTTTACTTTCCATTGTTCATTGGCTTAATTAATTTATCTCCTTATTATCATTAGGAAAAACATAGGATTAGATAACATCATATGCCTCACTTTGGACTAAACCATATGTGACAAAGCTACCATTAGTCCAAGTGGGAAGACAACAAATTGTGATCAAAGCATAACAATCTAGATGCCAAAACTAGTTCCATCCATGGAATTCAATCAGATTGTGTGTGAACGCTTGTGATTTGTATGATTGGGCATAGGGGTACCTCGTTGCTCATCATTGGCACCATTGCTGGAATTGGTGCTAGTTATCTAGATTATTTACATCATACATGATTGCTATAAAGGTATTAATGATATATCCTTTAGAAAATATTAAATCACACACAATGACAATGTCTCTTCTACAAGGAAGTGATAATGCACTATATAATGAAAACATTCATTAGAGAACTAATGAGATATATAGTGAGGAAAATTGGAGTGACTAGCCTTATGTAGGGATTTCTTATGTTCATGACCACCCTAACAACACTCAAAGACAACATTCACCTAAGGCAGAAAATTTTGGAGGAGATGACGTAAGTCTTGAACTAGGGGAATGAAACACCACCACTTTTGGGCTTCTGCATCTTCAATGGAAAATTTGTTTAAGTGTCAAAACTTGGCAAAATTTTTCTAAGTATGGATGTTACACTCTCTAGTGTAGCCAACATAACACACATTGAGCCTTGTTTTGCAAAATTTTTCTAAGTGTTAGCAATAGTCATATGAAAATTTTTCTAAGTGTCCTCCTATGCTCTCAGTCTACCTACTATGCTCCCCAGTTTAGCCAACATATCACATACTTCCATGGCCAATTTATCCAAGGGTCAAGCCAGAAGTGGTCAAGGGTTGCTTGGGATGGACGAAATAGTTCAGCAAATTTTCTATCTCCTAGGTCGTCACACTTGCTACGCTTTCTAGCATATCTAACTTAACACATGTTCTAGTAGCCAGTTGGCCCAAGTACCAGGCTAAAGGTTGTCAAAATTACTTAGGATGGTAAAAATAATTTTGAAAATTTTCTATCTCTTGGGTTGTTGTGCTCTACTATGCTCCACGGTGTACCCAGCATGACACAGGTTCCAGTGCCTAATTTTGCCTAAGTGTTGGACAATAATCTATTAAGCTAGCTCAATGCAGAAGACACATTTGGCACATTTTCTAACTTTCAAGGCTGCCTCTCTTGCTACGCCTTAGAGCGTAGCTAGTGTACCATGAAGGAAGACTGTAGATTGTCAAAATTTGGCTAAGTATCCCTACTATGCTCCCTAGTGTAGCCAGTGTAACTAGTGTGAAACATCAAAATTTTACAAATTTTTACTAAGTGTTGTGTTATGCTCTAGAGCGTAGCCAACTTGACATTAGAGAAAAGCCTCTGATAGCCTTCAAAAGCCTCCAGAACTTAGCATTGGCCTTTGTCCCAACTCTAATGTTTCTCCAGCAACCAAGATCAACAATTTGTATTTCTTTTGCAACCCCATTGGTCCCCAAAATTATCCCTATGCTTGACCCTACTTGAAAGAGGGGGAAGACGTAGTCCCAAAGCATAGCCTCCAAGTTTCATTGTTTTTGCACTGTTTGTAGGTACATTACGGTCTCTCAAACTTGGGCACATGTAGTCTGACTAGTGTGGTCATAGTTTAGTAGTCTCTAGGTACTTGTTGCTATTCTTTAGAGCATAACACTTTGCTACCCTCATGAGAGCATAACATGTCAACGTAACCCTGTCTATGCTCATGCCACGTGGCATCCATGCCATGTGATGCCTGATCTATATTTTACACTAAACCTAGCCATATAAATCCCTTGATGTTTAGCACTCTAGGGGCTAGCAAATCAAAAGAGCATTGGGCATTTTAGCTATCTAAGCATCCCCGACACTCCCACACTTAAGAATTTGATCTTTTCACCTTAGTACCTCCTAGAATGTAGTCCACCATTGCACTCACAAAACACAACAATAGCCAACCTAGCAGGTTCAGCCTTCACTATAGCCATTAGCTTTGTGTCTCAGGTGTCCCAAAGACTGTGACTACACTACTATGCTACCACTATGCCTACCTAATGCCATGTAGCATTCTCACCTCTTATCTAGCAAAAGTTATGCTCACCATTTTTGGGATGATGCATTTCTTTGTTCTTAAGCTTTGTTCCATTTCTTTTCCAAGCATCTCTCTTTGATGTTAAGCATATCTCTTGTGCATTTTTCTACTATTCGATACATATTTTCACATTCATGTCATTGTTTTTAGGTCGAGACACCCTACTACACTCTGGCTTAGCTAGTCTCAGTGTCTACGCGTAATGTAGTATAAACTCTTCTTAGATAAAGTTGTTCTAACACCACGTAAGTCCCTATTTGATTGACCAGACCATTTAGGGCATCTTGTTTTCATTTCTCGACATGACCCTTGCATGGATTTGGGGTTAGGCTGTATGCCCACTGACCTTCTAAGTGTTTCAGCCATCAATGTTTATAGATGTCATAGTTTTTGGTGCTAGAAGGAGGGCCTCCCATTCCTTTTGTATTCAAGGGTAGTTGCACGTGCTTTCTGCACCTTTGTTACTAGTCGTAAGCTAGCATAGATGTAACACCCCTGTGGACTTGCCATGGTAGTAGCTGGATCATAGGCTAGCGCAAGAGTTGTCTACATTTTGATTGGTGTAGATTGGTCCTAGTTGTTGGTTCCCTTGGAATCCTATAGGATGAAAAGCCCAACTATTTGTCATGTCAAGCTTTGAGTGCTCTGGAGAGTGTAACAATCCCTGAGAGCGTAATAAGCATAACACCAGAGTTAGTCACTTTTTTATAGCATTTTCAAAGTTGGTCATTTTTTGGCATGTTTTCATAGTTTGCATACTTAGCCATTTTTTCAACGTTTTCTACACTTGAACACTTTTTGTTAGCACCTTCTTTTCTTATGTTTTTCTACATAGCAACATGAATCTCATGAACACTTCAACCTTTACCTTGAGCATGGAGGTAGTTCATCCCATTCAATAGGTCGGAGAGGTTGAGCATCCACTTAGCCTTGTAGGACCAAAATGGTAGTCACTGAAACTATGTAACTAATCACCTAAATATAGGGAATTGAACAATGAAAGGTACAACTTTCTTTGTGCAAAGCTTTAGGTGGGCTTGTCCCTAGACCACTAAGAAATAGAAGTGAAGCACAACTTTGAAATCATTCACCGAAACAAGGAGTTCCTTTCTACCCTTGATGCATTCATCCCACTCATTAACACCTTTAGGTAGCTTTTAGACCAACTCATTAGGGTAAGTGGGCCAAAAGAGCAAGATGCAACATCAAACTATGATAAGCCCCTGCAGGATGGGTAGGAAGAGTTTAAGCCTCGTTTAGATAGTGGTGTCCCATTTTATGCCTCTATCCAACTACTTGCCTCCACTTTTATTCTACACCAGTCATAGTCATCTACCTTCTTTGAGGTAGTAGTGACACTTTTTCCATCCAAGTCCATGCTTGTGGTAGCTAGTCACCAAGTACTGCATGCACAACAAAGTGTAGGGCCTTCTAGCACCTTCCACTTTGTCATCTCCTCCTAGTCTATGTAGCCTTCACTGTTAGCATCCATGATGCCAACACTACTGTATATGCACACAATGCCCATATCTCAGTCGTAGACAAGTCATGTGCCCTTCATCCCAGCCATCTTAGTAGCACCTCCAATAATAGTCCAAGCCCCAACCACATGGTGGGTTGCAACTTTTGTGCCTATGGCACAACTATCACACATGCCACAATACATGTAATAGTAGACTCAACAAGTGTCCCATGTGGTGGCACAACCCACAACAGGGCTATGGGCCGCTCAAATGGCACCACAAGTAGTGTAGCTAGTGTAATTTGCTATGGCATCCTTGAGTTTGGACCAAGCATTGCAACTCATTCAAATTCTCATGGAGGAGGTTAGGTGGCTTAAAGTGGCCAACTCAAAAATGGTCCATGTGATGGACTTCTATCAAGATGACCCCATCAATCCTATGGTTCCTCCACTAACTCTGCCTCTTAGGGTCCAACTTCCTCAATTCACAAAATACAATGATGAGGGAGACCCCAAAGCCCACCTTGTAACTTTTAATTCTATATGCTTACTTTTACAAGCGTGGCCACACATAATCATCCACATCTTTGCCATGTTCCTGACCGATGAAGCTCTCAATTGGTACTATGCACTCCCTAGAGCTTCCATATCAACTTTGGTGGAGCTACTTAGCCAATTTGTAACTTGCTTCAAGTATAACTTGAAGCTTGAAGCCACACTAGACCAATTAATGAACATTAAGCAAGGGGCATTAGAGCTAGTTCAAAAATTCATACAACGTTGAAGTGCTTTCCTTAATGAAATTCATGAGCCAATAGAAGAAACTCACCTTCTAGCTATCTTTAAGGGTGTAGTCAAAACTGTACTTCTTGGCCCTTCACTCTCTCAGCCAAGCTTTTGCTTAAACGAAGAGCATACAAGATGTGGAAGAAGCTAGTAAGGACCCAGCCTATGTGGCCCATAAAAATGTGCATGAAAAAAAGGATAAGGAAAAGGAGATGGTGACAGCAACAATTATAGCTATGGACAATGAAGCCAAACCCAACAACACTAAGCCAACGGCCAAGGTGCCTAAATCCATGGCCAACAACAACAAGGGATTGGGTTCTAGCACTATAGGAAATAGCCAGCTTGCATCATTGATGGCCATGAGAAAAGCTCCTCAAAGGTCAAACTTCAAGCACAAGGATCACTCAAAGTATACCTCCTTGCCCATCAAGCTATCTGAGCTCTTAGATCATTTGCTTAGTGCTGGGCACATCCAACACAAAATAATGTCTAAGAATGCACAAAAACACCATGAGAGGTATTGTGAGGTCCTCAAAAGCCCCTTTGCAACTATGCCAAATGAGCCCTTGATTCCTAAAAACTTTATATTGGACCAGTCCTGCGACTATCATCAATTACATGGCCATGACATAGACTACTGCTTGGCGTTAAAAGATGACATTCAATGCATGATTGATAAAGGAAAATTATTCCTTGACAAGGGAAATATTGTATGACTAGAAAATTAATCAATGAAGGTCTACAAGGACCCCCTCAATGCTAGCACTGCAGGTTACATCATCAATGCTATTAGCATTGATGACAACATAGACCTGGCACATGAACCATTTGTGGTTTGTATGCCCTCTAGTGACATTGGGGCCTTCATGTCAACTAGATCACAATCCCCTTTCATCATCAAAGAACCACCTTGGATTCCCATGACACCCTTTGTTGTTAGGGCTTCGCAACATGTTGTAGTAATAGCAACCTAGACACCCTTTGTCATTAGGATTCCAAGATGTGTGGACCCCCCATCTACTCAGGGTCTGATGATGGGAACTACCTTATATCCTGCTTGTCCAAAATCATATCCTAAGAGACATGATGAGTGTCTCGCTAACAAAATAATTAGGAAACACATGGATCTAGGTCCCCTTAAGCCCATCCCCTTGTTAGTCGTCCCCATGGCCTCATCATCTCAAACTATCAACGCAAGCACAAACAACTAATAGATAAGTGCTGAGGCTCAAAAGATCATTGCATGATCAAAGGTTAAATCTCATCCTTGGGAGATTCATCTCTTAGGATGTATGGAGGAGGTAAAAGCCACCAAAATAATAGATGGTGAAAAATATTTCTTGGACATGTTGGCACAAGTTAAATAGGCTCTCAAACAAAGAACACCACCTTGAGCCTATGACTTGATTATAACCTCTTTATCTCATTGTGAGGCACTAATTCACATGCTAACATCTATTCTTATTAAGGAATATGTTCTAGTAGAAAAAAGGTCATTCACACATCCACAACCCAAGAATCAAGGTCAACACCCTTGACATTTCATGATGAGGTAGTCAAGGTTGATCCTAAAAAGGGTTAGGTAACTAGTGCACCCATGTTTATAACAATCCATGTAGGCCAATATAAAATTTGTAGGGTGCACATTAATGATAGGGAAACAACCAATGTCATTCCATTCCCCATCATTGACAAGCTTGGCTTGGTTGATCAGATCAAGCTAACAAAAACAACATGCTTGAAATCCTTAAATGGAGCACATGTTGTTGTAAAAGGAATAGTCATGATAGCTTTTTTGGTAGGGGAGAAATTTCCCACTAATGCTAAATTCATCATAATTGAAGAAATTCCTAAATTCAACCTAATCCTAGAGAGGTCTGGCTAGCACATCTATGGGTCATTTCTTCACGTATTCACCAAGAGATCGAGTTGCCCTATGAGGGTGGAGAGGTGGTGATCTATGATGATAATGTAGCCCCCCTGACCATCAATAATATAGATATAGAATAAGGGTTAGAGGTAGAGTTCTCTAAAGGCACACCACCCATTCAAGGTGAAAGTCAATGTTGTTTGGCTGATCCTAAATAACCAAGTGAAGTGAGTAATCCCCCTAAGGGAGCTCTCTAGGTAGAATTTCCCTTTTGTGTAATAGCCAACAGTCTAGGAGAATATCACCTTGTGCCTCCCATACCTTACATGCCTCCTAAACCATAGCAAGTTAGAAAACACCTACATGACTAAGGCATGCCCTTAGTTCACCTGCATGTTTTACTTGCCCTTTGTTCTTTGCTTGTACAGTTACAGTTCCATTATTATTTACATCTTGCATTAGTTATGTCATTTCTTTAGTTCATGTAGTTTTATTTAGCCTTTTTCAAAAGAGAGAGAGAGAGAGAGAGAAAGAAAAAAAATGGCCTAGAAAGAACTTAAACTATCACATGGCCCGCTAAGGCCTAAAACTAGCAACTTGCTTTCTTGTACGTTGCATCCTCGAAAGGCCTTAAACTACTACATGGCATACTAAGGCCTAAAATTGGCAACTTGCTTCCTTATATGATGTGGCCAAGAAAGGCCTTAAACTATCACATGGCTTGCCAAGGCTTAAAGTTGGCAACCAACTCCTTGTTACACTATGGCCCAAAATGGCCTTAAACTAGTGATGACCTAAAATGGCCTAAAACTAGTGATGACCCTTTTTCCATGGCCTTAAACTAGCATGGGGTCCATAAGGGGCCTAATTGCATTAATCAAATCACAAGTTAAAACTACAACAACATTACAAAAAATACAATAAAATGACAAGTGAGTAATTGTTACATTTTCATTGCATTATCAATATATGTAATTCAAGTTTACATCCAAAATATAAAAGCTTCAAAAATACAAAATTTCCCAATAACAGGGCTACATCTTGGGCATTTTAGCCTATAGTATGTGGTGGGGCCTAAGGTTCTTCCTCTTTCTCTTCATCCACTACTTCGTTGGATCATTCACCATCACTTGGAACTTTCATTAAATAAAAATAGAAGAATAAATTATCTAACAAATAAGGTGACATGAAACATTGTAATAAAGTAAATAAAAATGATTTAAATTAGAACAACCTAAGAAGGGCCTACATCCATGTCTAGGGGCATCCTGTTGAGGCCTGCCTCTAGGCATCAGAGGATTTTATTCTCCAATAACCATGTCCAGTCCTCCTTGCCAAGGTCAATACCCTTGAGGGTTTTCCCTTTCTCTATAGATATTCATGAGGGTGGCCCTGGTGAAAAATTTGTAAAAGTGACCTCTCCTAAAGATACAGTGATGTGTCTCTCTGGGGTTCCACTCACTACTACATTGCTTGTGAATAGTTTGTAAGCCTGTGTTGCGCCAATTGCATCAAGAAATATCTCTTAGCATCGACACTCCATGGACTGATCTCTATAATTTTTATGATATGCTTCATGTTCTTGCTTGTAGTGGTGCTTGTGATTCTTTTGAGCCTGGCCCCATTGGTACACTTTTGCATTGTAATCCTTCCAGTCTTGATTCTTTCTTGCTAGTAGGTCCATCTGCAATTGTTGCTCAATCACCTCATGGGTAGCTTCATTTTTGCCCCGAATAGTTGACCAATATCTGGAATAATTACTTTCAGCTATGTGCTAGTTTCTATTTGATTTGTCACATGCCACCAAGAAGTCATAGCAGGACTACAAGTCCTCTAGTTTGGCATCATGGCTTGCACTCTTCTCCTGAAGCTCCTACACCCATTTCCATAGGTGATTGTTAATGTGCCTGAACTCCCACAATGCTTTTGCAGAGTACAACATACATTTTCTTTCCTCATCATACATGTGGAGAGGCATTGGCTCCACTTGGAGGGGAAGCTCAGGCATAGCATCAACCTAGACCACCTTGTTTGGGTCCCACTTTAGTTGTGAACCTGTCATTACATAATAGGCAAGATGACATTAGCCACGAACTAAGTAAGAAAATCAGTAAAAAATAATAAATAATAAAAATAGACATACCAATCTTAGGGTTCATTTGTCATATATGATCTATCATGTCATCTACCATACCTTGCATGAAGGTGAACTTATCTACAACCTCTATCCATGGTTGCATATGAAAGGTGGATGTGGATGCTGGATGTTTAGCAGAAACACTGGCCAATGTAACATAACACACTTAGTGATTATCAGGTAGCCAACAACCAAGGGCATAAGAGCTAAAAAATAAAATAAAAATAAAAGGAAAAAATAACAAAATAATAATAATATAATAAAAGATGGTGGTGAAAAGCTCCTATCCAACAAGCCTTCAAGTGTGAGAGTGGAGGGATCGCCCATCTGCATGCCATCAAAGAAATTTTCAAAATCACCCCCTTTGAACTATAACCCTTCTTCTTCAAGTTGCCTTAGCACTTTGACAGCTTCCTATTTCTCTTCATCTACCATTTTTCTCTTAGGTTGAGGGACATCATCCTCTACAGGCTACGCTATTGCTATAGGGGTTCTCTTGCCTATGTCATAGAAGCTAGATTTAGAATCATTAATAATGAGTATAATATAGCATGACACATCATGCCACTATCCAATAATGCATACTTGTAATTCCTGATTGCACATTACGAAGCTTAAACCACAAATTTTTTCCACCCTCCTCTACTTCACACATGGGCTCTTCCACAGGGTGTGGTTTCTTAATCTTTATTTTGGACGATCTCATTATCTCAGCAATGAGTCATGCCTCTCTCATTTCATTTCTAGTGTTGGTTGGTGGGGCCTCCCTAGCACTCTCACATGTGTAGTAGGAGTATCCCACATTGCCTCTAATTGTTTCCAAAAATGACTCGCCAATTGCCTCTAGGATCCTGTGACTGTGTGGTGTTAAATAGGTGACAAATATATGGCCTAGAGATTTGATTGTGGTATTGCACCACCCACCACCCATTCTCACAAACCACCAAAAACTCCACAGACCTTCATAGGCATGCTATAAAGAACATGAAGTGCACATGTGATCATACTTATAGGTTGTGGTGTAGCCTAACAATTTCAGCATGTAGGCCATCGACAAGGTGAGAGGCCCAATTGTACCATGTCCCCTACTCTATTACATCCCTCATCACCCAAGCTTGCTCAACCTTGAGAATCTTTCCTTGGGAAAGTAGCTTTGGGAATGCATGAGCTTAGAAGACTAGGTAGAGGTGGTGGACCATAGGTACCCTCACCTCCTTAACTAGTATTCCTTTGTAGACCTTGAAACTCCCCAACTAGTCCTCAATGTCCCCTCTATGATCTAGGTCTTTGTTAGTCTTTTCTGCAACTAGTAGGCCCATAGAGGGGATGTTGAAGAGGATCACAAAGAATTCATGTATAATTTCAAAGGTCACCCACACATCATGAACCTGTGTGCTGAAGTGATCAGTGCTGTCAGTCAAAGAATCAATCACGACAATCATTTTGGCCACTAGGAAACCTAGGCTAATGGCCAAGAAAAGGTCCATGAACTCAACCCATTGAAGATTCCTCATTATCTCCACTAGGGCCTCATAGCACAACTAGTGTTGTGAACTCTCAACCTCACCTTATTTGAAGATGAGGGTGGCCTTAGTGCAACCTATGACAACCATCGTGACTTATCCTGACTTGATCACAATTGAAATAAGCAAAGGTGAAATTAGCAATATGAGAAAAATAAAGTAGAAAGTGCATCAAAATGAGTGACACATGACTCATGTGGCACGATGGTATGTGGGATGGTGGTAGTGGGGTTGAAACTTCCTCCATGCTTGATATGCCAGTTGCCCACTCAGCATCCAACTAGTTGAGAGCCTGACACCTCTCATAAGACTTAGAATATTGGTGAGGAATTTTTGCTAGGTTTTCCTTGATCTGCCCAATCATTGCTACACAAACATTCTCAAAATATGAGAATTCCTGTAGGGAAGCTAGAGTCAAATTCAATGCCCCCTCTTCATCATGGAGGCCATTTGCATCAATGGTAAACCTAGCAATGGACATGAGTGGTTAGCATCTTAAGTCATAATCTAATAGGCAATATAAGAAATCGTAAGGGGACTCATCCTCTAGCAGAATACACCATCCCATGTGGGTTCTAAAAAAGAGTGTGTATTCATCAAGTAATGAATAAAGTGTTATTCTTGTTATAACATTGAAATTCTAGCATCTCTTAGATCCTAGAAAAAGTACTAAGGCCCTTGTAGCCCTGTCCTGAACTCTCTACTCCTTCATTGCCAATAGGCTCATCGAATATGAACCTTAGGATGCCTCTATTTGCCCTAGGCAATAGTGTTTTCATTATGACACCTGCTGCTTTGGTTTCCAAGTGTGATCATATCATCATACTGAAGTGGCAAAGCAAAAATTTCAGGAATTCTTGTGCTCTCGACCTAAACCATACTACCTAGTGACCTACACATGTGTTTAGTGTAGGTATGTTTGGTACAAGCTCACTCATGTAACACAAAATTTCCACCAGCTCAACTATGATGAAGATGGGTTTCAACAATACCTTATGATGCCACAATAGCAGCAAAAGGAGAATGTTAGCATTGAATAATAAAAAATAATGCATAAAAATTAAACTTAACATACTTAACTTTCCACCAAACCCCATAGGAAAGGGATGTTAGTATACACATCTGACGTGCCTAGTCCCCAACGGGGCACAACACTAACATCTACATTGCATATTTACAAATATTATAACTTTGAAAGTATCAAAAAATTCACTAACTATTGGTTACGCCCTCCCATAGAGCATAACCTTCCAAACTACAAAATTTTTTCTAAGTGTCGGTTATGCTCCCCTACAGAGTGTAATCCTTGTAACTACAAAAACAAAACAAAAATAATTCTAAGTGTTGGTTATGCTCCCTACTAAGCATAACAACTACAAAATTTTTCAAAGTATTGGCTACTCTCCTTGCCAAGTGTAACAACTACAAAAATTTCTATCAGAAAATTTCAAACTGTAGGGTATGCTCACTGTAGAGCATAACCTATTGACTGCATTTCCTGTAGAACATGACACTAAGAAATCAAGAATTTTCTAACTATTTGGTTACACTCTCAGGAACATATCCTGGTGTGATAGCCATGACACTCACCATCAACCCACCTAGACCATCACACTCTATTTTTTTTCTTCAAGCTATCTCAATTAAGTCCTATCCTGCATCATGCATAGGATGCCAACAAACATTTGTACTGCATCATGCGTAGGATGCTAAGAAAAAACCCCTATCCTGCATCATGTGTGGGACACTAAAAAATTCTCATCCCACATCATGCATGGGATGCTAAGAAAATTCCTATCCTGTGCCGCACGTGGTACATAAACCCTCAACACAAAAGGCCCAAAAGCCAAAATAAAAAAATGCACTACATGCTTGTGACTCATGGTAGCCATGGTGGCAATGGCAGTTCCTACCTAAGGTAGGTTGCCCTCAAAATCCCAAAACCCTAAGCTAAACAAGAAGCAAGGAAAAGAAATCATAAGGGTAGAGCATAGCATCTTACCTGGCCTATTACATCTCCCTATGATCCTCTATGCATGCCCTGGGAAGGCACCTCAGTATGCATTCTCATTTGTCCACATTGATGAGGCCAGGGTGGTGGCATTCACTACAGCATGTCATGGTTGATTGTCACACTCTTGCTTTCTTATTTCTCTTTGTTATGCTCTATCTTAATCTTTTTTGTCGCTACACTCTATCTTCCTTTGCCTTAGCTACACTACGCTCGGTGACCGTTTCCTTTGATGTTGAAAATGACAAGTTTACTATGGTAAAACTCCTATTTATATCCTTCTAGGTTGAAGGACACGTCACCCTCTTAGGGCCTATCCCATGTCTCATGTGTAACGTAGGACTATCCCATGTCTTGCACATAACATGGGACAAGCATAGCACCCATAGTTAGAAAAATTTTTTCTAACTTTTCTAGTGTCTCCATACTTAGAAATTTTTTTGCATTTTTTCTAATTGCCCAATAAATGCCTAGATTAACCCCACAATTAAAACCTTCCAAGTATTGCTTAAACTAATGTTTCCCACATAAACCATGGTCTACTATGACCTTAAACTAGAAACTTTATGGCCAATTGAGGCCCCAAACTTACTTTACATACTTGCTTATCTGATCCAAAAATTGCACAATTAGGTGAATTTTCATAACATTGTCTTCCTTATTTTATGCATTTTTCCTTATTAAGACAAGTGTCACTTGACAGTTTTCTAGTTGTTTTGTAGGATTTTGGTAGGATTGCAAAATGAATGTATATGAGCATCTTCATTCACCCTTGGTCTTAACTAGACCTTATGGTGATTCCATGAGATGTGTAAACACTGAGCTCCTAGACCTTGAGCCTATGAATTATGACACAAATGTAGCATTTCTAGAGACATCTCTAGACTAGCCAGACCATCTAGTTAGAGCTCTAGATGTAGAGGTAGGTGACATAACTGAGGATCCTCTCATAGAAGTCCCTATAGTAACATGTAAAGGTGAGGCAAAGACATTGAAACTTAGTTTCTTGTTAGAGCCTCAAATCAAACAAAGAATCTCTAAAATTCTCAATGATAATGTTAAGTCGTTCACATGGTCCTATAAGGACATGTTGAGTCTAGATCCTTGCATAATACAATACAAGATTATCCTTGATCCTCACATAAAACTAGTTAAATAGAAAGCTCGCAAAGTTGCGCCTAAGGTGGCATTGGCAATTCATGATGAATTACAAAGTTGGTTTCATCTGAGCAATTGACTATGCTGATTAGGATTCAAACATTGTAGTTGTCCTTAGAAAAATCGGAGCATATGCATTTGCATAGAGTTTCAGGACTTAAACAAGGAAACCATCAAAGATGACTTTCCATTACCTAGTATTGACGAACTCATCAATACTATAGCTCGTCATGCCTTTTTGTCCTTTATGGATGGGTTCTTAGGATACAACCAAATTTGGATCAAACTAGAGCACCAGCTTAGCACCACCTTCATGACCCCTTAGGGTACATTTTGCTATACAATGATGCCCTTTGGACTAAAGAATGTAGGAGCAACCTACCAACATGTGATGACATATATCTTTAGTGATTATCTACTAGACTTGCTCAATGACTACGTTTATGATTTAGTAGTGAAGTTTAAGTTAGCTCACGACCATGCAGATGACTTAGACCATGTCCTCAAATGTTGTCTTAGATATGACCTTAGGCTAAACCCCAAAAACTATGTCTTTTGTGTCAAAATCAGTTACATGCTAGGCTTTGTAGTATTAGAAGTAGGCATACATGTAGACCTCAATAAGATTAAGGCTATCACCAAATTAGTGCCACCGGCAAGCCTTAAGGAGCTACATGGGTTACAAGGTAGATTACAATTCATATGTAGGTTTATTGCCAGGTTGATCGATAAGTTGTAGCCAATGCAACATTTGCTTAAAAATGGAGTCCACTTTAAGTGGACAGCTTAATGCCAAGAGGCATTTGAAAACCTCAAAAAGGGGCTAGCTCAACTTTCTATAGTTTATCCTCCACAATGAGATAAGCCATTCTACATTTACCTTACAACCTCAAAAACATCCATTGCTTCTCTACTTTGCCAAAAGCGAGATGATGGCTTGGAGGTCCCTATTTACTACTTAAGCCATGTGCTAGTGGCCCATGAGGAAAAATAAAATGATATAGAGAAGAATTGTCTTGCCTTAGTCTTTGCACTCAAAAAATGGAGGCATTATCGTTTCTACAGTTAGGTTAACATTATTTGAAAAAGCAACATACTCTAGGTGATTAATATGAATATATAGAAAAGTAGTCGAATTGCATGATGAAAGGCAATAATTGTGGAGTTTGACCTACACTACGTAGCATAACCATCCATAAAATTTCAAGCAATAGCCGCACAAATCACAGCTTCACCCATAGATGATCAAGCAACAATAGATTTGAAATTTCTAGATGAGCATGTCAATAGCATAAGCCAAGTGCCTACAAACTTTGAGGCAGTTTTACATTTTGATGGTGCTTTAACCACACAAGGTGGTAGTGCCATTTCCATTATTATTTTTTCCTTTGAGGAGATCTAATCTTTCACATATCACTTTACATTTCTTTGCACAAACAATGTAGCAGAGTATGAAGGTCTCCTTAGAGGTGTCTTAGCAACTCGTGACTTAAGAATCCAAAGTATAGTAATTCGAGATGATTCGTAGCTTGTGGTCAATCAAGTTATAGAGGTTTATGCTTGCAAGGCACAACATTTACAACCTTATTATGATTTTGGAAACACTTGCACAAACAATTTGCAACTATAGATGTCCAACACATTCCCTATAACAAAAATGCCATTGCTAATGCATTAGCCACTTTAGCCTTAAGAATAGTGCCTAACATGTTTTTTGCATTGCTTGCTTCAATAGTGGATTGCACCAAACCTATAACTCAAACAACAAGCATTGCATCTGTAGATGTGACAAGCACAGCTCATGCCCATGAGTGGTATGATGATATTAATACATACCTCCAATAGGGAGAGCCTCTGTAAAATTTAACCTTTGCCCAAAAAGACATAGTACAAAAGTAATCACGAGAGTACGTCCTTGTAGGTGATAGCACCTTCTTTCATAGATCCTATGATGGAATACTATTAACTTGTGGTAGTAGTAGTGAAGCGTAAATGATCATCTATCAAGTCCATGAGGGACTATGTGGAGGCCACATAGCCCCTAGGGCAATGTCAACAAAAATCAAATGTATAGGCTATTATTGATCTCATGGAGCACGATTTCATTTCCAAGGTCCTAATGTGTGATGTGTGTCAGTGACATAAAAACCTAATACATGTGCCATCCACTAAACTACATACTATGTAGATCACATGGTTGTTTCAATGTTGGGTGTTGGATATCATAGGACCTATAACACCTAAGTCTTTCGTAGGACATAGCTTCATCATAACTGTAATTGAATACTTTACCAAGTGTTTTGAAGCCATTTCCCTTAAGAATTCAACATCACAATAGGTCTATAAATTTATTCTTGACAACATAGTGACCTGATTTGGTCTACCCATGACTATAGTCATAGACAATGGGCCACAATTTAGTAGTGCAGAAACTAAAGCCTTTTGTGAACACCTTGGCATTAAACATTCCTTTTCATCACCATACTATCCACAAGAGAATGGCCAAGTAGAGGCTATGAACAAAGTCATTGTTAACCTTCTAAATAAGATGCTTAGCAATAGCAAGCAATGATGGCATGAACAACTAGTCTATGCATTATGGGCCTACTGTATGGCATGCAAAACAACAATAGGTAAGATGCCATATAGTCTTGTATATGGATCTAAAGTGATGTTGCCTCTTGAATTGCAGGTTGCATCGCTCTGTATGATACTCTTGAGCTTCATTGATGAGGTTTAGAACAACGAGTTTAGAACCATTAACCTTGACTCTATAGAGGAGGAGTGCATGCAAACACGTGATCGCATTGAGTGGTACCAAGAAACCTAATGGCAAAAGCACTATTACAATCAACATCTATGCTCGATCAAGGAGGGGGACCTGGTCCTCAAGGTCATTCATGAGCCCATGGACAAATTCTCAACTAACTAGGAAGGGCAGTTCTTGGTCATAAAAGCCTATGATAATGGATCATTCAAGCTTGCTAATCTAGATGGCAATGAGTTTCTCAATCTAATTAACCACTCATACCTAAAGCCATACTACGCCTAGTATGTAGTGCCATGCCAACAACAAAGCAAGGTAAGCGCATGTCTACTATGATTTTAAACTAGCATAGAACATTTGCTATGACATTAAACTAGCATAGAATGTCTACTATGATGTTAAACTGGCACAACACGTCTGCTATGATGTTAAACTAGCACAAAACATCTGCTATGATATTAAACTAGCATAGAGTATCCACTATGATGTTAAACTAGCATAGAACATCTACCATGATGTTAAACTAGCACAAAATGTCCCTAGGCTATGACATTAAACTAGCACCCATATCATGGTCCTCTATGACCTTAAACTATCCATCCACTATCTGCTATGACATTAAACTAGCACAGTGGTCTACTAGGACCTTAAACTAGCACATGACAGTCTGCCCAAACCTTAAACTAGGTTCATAGTCTACTAGAACCTTAAACTAGCATAGCATGTAGTCTACCAAAACATAAAACTAGGTTTGCAACTCAGCATCCATAGTTCAACACACATAGTTCTATGGATAAGTAAGCATGAATACTTCTAATCCTTCATCACCTACCCATACCTCTAAGGTAGGATGGGGTGGAACATTGCAATTCCAGAATGAAGTTCATATCATTAAGAAAAAACCCTTTGGAAAATTTGTAGCATCATCATCCTTAGCATCTTACTAATCTTTTGAAGATTCCTTTTGGCATCTTGCTGACCTTTCGGAGCTACCACCACCATCACTAATCATCTTGGCCAAAGCTTTCACCATCAGAATCACTTGTTGGAGAACCAAAGGTATTGTGGCCCAGCCATAGCACTACCATCCTCTAGCCCTCACCATTGCCTAAGCTCAGAAGAGGATCTAGCAGTGCAATTCTCTACCATGCTACTAGGTTTTCTAGCTCCTATCTTTGGTGAGAACTCTCAATCACCTACATCACCAATGCCTTTAACCACTTGGATGTTCACTTTTGGTGTGGTTGCTAAATCTTTTGTTGCCTACCACCACTAGTGCCCACATTGGCCTTCTTGCTTTGGACACTACATGCACCTGCAATTGATGCAGCACTCGCGACCCTTGCAGTGCCCTTGTAAATAGGACTTCACCTTCATCTCGCATGGTGGTTTTCTTTCTTGTTTTCTCTATGTTGCATTTGTAGGATGAAGCCTCAGTGATGTTGTTCAAGGGTATGTTTCATCATGATGGCAAGTCATCGCACTACTCTGATGTGTTCACTTTGACTCAATAAGCTACTTAAGAGTGCACATCCCCATTATTTCATTATAGACTAGTTGCATTGCCCCTTTGCTTTACATTTTTCCATAATCCCTGCAAGCTTATCTAATGCATATAACACCCTTCTTTTAGTCAACTATAGAACCCATGATGGACATAACATAGCTCATCTCATGGGAAGCCTTTGTGGATTGGTCAAAGCCCCAAGTGGATGTAACAAAACTCATCTTGGGGAGGAAACACCTATCCTACAGAAGTGATGCAATTGCTTCCAGGCAAACTTCATTAAGCAGCACATAGTCTGCTTGGCAACAAAACATCTTATTCTTTTTCAAAAAAAAGAGAGCAATTAAAAAAGAAAATAAACAAGAAAGAAAAAGAAAAAGATAAGAAAAAAAACCAATAGTAAAAGAAAAATGAGACAAAACAAGTGCCCAAGTAAAATAGCACAATTGTTATTTCATACCTAGTCCAACCCCGGATCAACCATCTCACAAGCACTCTGACAAGAGGTTAAAATCCTAAGGATAGGCCTTCTCTGCATGCTAACTCCCCTCATAAGTACTCTGACAAGGGATAATGCTTTGGCAACAAGCCATCATAATGCTACATCCAACATCCTCCCACTTGTTGTCCCTTAACCCATCTCCCTAACCTATTCTCTATCATACTTTATTCCCTTGGTGCTCTCAAGCATAGTGAAGCGTTGTCTAGGCAGGAATTGATGAGTAGTGTTGGTACCATGTTTTCCATGGTGTTTCATATTCTTTGTTGACATCTCTCAGGCCAACCCTCCAAATGTCAACAAAGAGAAGCCAATGAAACACCACCAATTTCAGGCTTCTACATCTTCAACAAAAAAATTTGTCTAAGTATCAAAACTTGGAAAAAGTTTTCTAAGTATGGATGTTACACTCTCCAGCATAACTAGTGTAACATACATTGAGCCCTATTTTGCAATAGTTTTCTATGTGTTAGTAGCAATCACATGAAAATTTTTCTAAGTATCCTACTATGCTCTCAGTTTGCCTACTATGCTCCCTAGTGTAGCTAGCATAGCACACACTTCTATAGCTAGTTTACCCAAAGGTCAAGCCAAAAGTTGTCAAGGGTCACTTGGGATGGATGAAATAATTTGATAAATTTTCTATCTACTAGGTTGTCACGCTTAGTATGCTCCCTAGCGTATCTGGCTTGACACATGTCCCAATAGCTAGTTTGCTCAAGTACCAGGCTAAAGGGTGTTAAAATTACTTACGATGGTAAAAATAATCTAGAAAATTTTGTATCTCTTGGGTTGCTATGCTCTACTGTGCTCCATAGCATAGCTAGCATGACATAGGTTCCAGTGCCTAGTTTTTCCTAAGCATTGGACAAGAATCTATCAGGCTAGGTCAATGTGGAAGATACATTTAGCACATTTTCTAACTTCCAAGGCTACCTCTCCTACTATGCCCTAGAGCATAGCTAGCGTACCATGAAGGAAGATTTTAGATTGTCAAAATTTGGCTAAGTGTCCCTGCTACGCTCTACTATGCTCCCTAGCATAGCCAGTGTAACTAGTGTGAAACATCAAAATTTTGCAAATTTTTACTAAGTGTTGTGTTAAACTCTAGAGCGTAGCCAGCTTGACACTAGAGAAAAGCCTCCAATAGTTTTCAAAAGCCTCTAAAACTTGGCATTGACCTTCATCCCAACTTTGATGTTGCTCCAAAAAACAGGATTAGCAATTTGTATTTCTTTTGCATCCCTGTTGGTCCCCAAAATTGTCCCTACAGTTGACCCTACTTGAAAGAGAGGGAAGACATAGTCTAGGAGTGTAGCCTCCAAGTTGCATTGTTTTTGCACTATTTGCAGATACATTGTCATCTCTCAAACTTTGGTACATGTAATTCAGGTATGTGGTCATAGTTTAGTAGTCTCTAGGTACCCGTTGCTATTCTTCAAATCATAACACTTTACTACTCTCATGAGAGTATAACATGTTAGCGTAACCCTGTCTATGCTTATGCCACATGGCACCCATGCCATGTGGTGCCCTATCTATGTTTCATGCTAAACCTAGCCCTATAAATACCCTGATGTTCAACACTCTAGGGGTTGGCAAATTAAAAGAGCATTGGGCATTATAGTTATATGAGCATCCCCAACACTCCCACACTTGAGCATCTGAGCTTCACACCTTGGAACCTTCCAGAATGTAGTCCATCATTGCACTCATAAAACATGACAATAGCTAACTTAGCAAGTTTAGCCTCCATTGTAGCTATTAGCTCCACATATTGGGCATCCTAGAGATTGTTACTGCACTACTATGTTGCCATTGTGCCTGCTTGACGCCACATACCATTCTCACCTCTTGTCTAGTAAATGTTACACTACCCATTTTTGGGGTGGTGAATTTCTTTGTTCTTAAGCTCTGTTCCATTTTATTTACAAGCATTTCTCTTTGATGTTAAGCATAACTCTCACATTTTTCTACTATTCGATAGATATTTTCATGTTCATGTCACTATTTTTAGGCTAAGACACCTTGCTACGCTCTATCCTAGCTAGTCCTATTGTCTATCTGTAACGTAGTATAAAACCTTCTTACATATGGTTGTTCTAACACTAGGTAAGTCCCTATCTGATCAACCAAACCATTTAGTGCACCACATTTTTGTGTCCTGGCATGGCCCTCACATGGATTCAGGGTTAGGCTATATGCCCATTGACCTCTTGGTATTCCAACCACCAATAGTTTTGGATGTCATAGGGAATCCTCAAGGCCTAAGACCTCCTCAGAACCAAGAAATGATAAATCAAAGGACCCTAGGAAACACCATAGAAGCCATGGAAATCCTTCCAGTTCTTCATCTTCCTCTTCACTTTCAACGTCTAGTTTTGATGAAGGTGAACGTAGGTATGAAGGTAAAGATCCAATAAAGGGTTAGAATAGAAACAAAAATTGAATCTACAAGAACACTCATAATTATTAACATGAAAATAGACAAAATATTCATAATTAATTAACTAAAAATTTTCATCACAACCTGTCTGTTGATGATGAACCCTTTTTGGCCACTAAGAGCTCGATGCAGATCATGGAGGTGATTAAGATATCTTGTAGGCATCGCAAAGAGAGTTTCCTACCTAGGCTTGATATGAATAATATTCCTAAATTTGTAGGAGGCTATTATTCAAATCTACAACATCATTTAGAAGCCTTCCATGATGCTTGTGATATCTACAACATTGAAAGTGGGTGGAAAAAGCTTAAGCTCTTTCCTAGGACACTAATTGATAGAGCTAAAGTGTGGTATAGATCATTAAATCCAAATTCAATCCAACGATGGTCCACAATATTGGAACTATTCAATGAGAAACACCAAACCTATGTGAGGGTGTCCAACTTAAGGAGATAGATCCAAGGATGGAAGCATGGACAACATGAACCCTTTGACATGGCCTTAGATAGATATTATTCCCTACTAAATAGATGCCCATGCCATGGTTTCTTTGAGGAAAGGCAACTATTCCACATCATATATGAGCTTTGTAATGAAACAAGAGAGACCCTTGGGATGTATGCCCTAGGTCAATTATACGAGCTACAAGTCCATCAAAACTAAGAACTAATTGAATGTATGGAAAAAGAAGAAGGAGAGAGATGCAAATGGGAGAATGTCAAGAAATACCACTGGGGCCCAACTCTTTAATAGAAGGAGGTCCACATCTATGGTAAAGAGAAAGAGACCACTCTCAGTAAGGTGATTCCACAACAAATGTTGCTGATACAAAAGTCTATTGATGAACTTGAAGCAAAGTTTAATAGAATATTAAAATGGATATATTAAAATATTATAACTCTGATTGAGATCGTCTAGGAGAGGATCATGCAAAATAAGCTAGAAGATTATAATAAACAAAGGATACAGAACCAAGAAATAGCTAGGAACACTTTTTGGCAAACAAGAAAAATGGCTCAAGAAAGCGAGGCTCTAAGCTCAACCATAGAAGAATATAATGAATGTGACATCTACATATATAAATATTAGAAGGGCCATTGCCTAGTCTTTTTGCATCTACTTGACTATTGGGCAGGTGCCTTAAATATGAAGTTTGTATAGAAGCACATGCTCAAGAAATTTCCTCTTCCACAAGGTAATTATAGATAGTCCCACAACCAATCGTACCATCCTAGGAGGACTTATTACTAGCCTCAACACTATCATCAACCATAGTGGCAACAACCATAGTCATGGAAGAGGCCACCACCAAATCAACCCTATCCTTCCTATTAGCCGAATTCGCATGGATATTATGTTCAACACCCTATTTCTCCAACTAATTCTATGTCTTCTACTTAAAATTTCCACTATTACTCTCCCAAGTACCATCAACCCATGACATCTTTGGAGGGATCACCACCACGAGCCTCTTACTATTCATCCTACCCTCAATATTCTCATCCTCGATCTCATCATATGCCACCACCAAGGACACAAGAAGGTTTTGCACCACAATATTAATAAATGAATGCCACTTGTGCTACAAATGTGCATAGACATTTTGACACTAGTGGGTCTCAACCACAATGTTAAAAATGTCCCTTCTGGAGGAAAGGCTACAAGCTGAAGTAAAAGACTCATGGATCTACCACATCATCTGAACCAACATAATGCCAATCTAGTGTAGCACATCCCTTTTCACTATCACTATGTTCTAATACTACACAAGGGCCACCATCCATCATTCCTTCAACTCCAAACCTAAGCAATGAATCTACAAGCATGGGAAGACAAAGAATCCATGCATACCATATCATGATCAAGGGTGCACTCATGGGCTAGACATCTGTAAATGTTAATGCACCTCATACCTTGATCCACCATACATTTACCAATCAAGTGGGTAACCAATAATTTTTCTACCTAGCCTCTACAACACCAACAGACACCCAGTGGTTTGGTGATGAATGGTTATCAATATTCTACACATGTCTAGATCCTATTTATCCACTTATTAATCCTTTTCATGGCTGAATGTTTAGTCATGGAAGTCATCCCCCATTCTAATCTTTAGGATTCAAAAGTGTTTTCCATCTTTTTTTTATTTACAATTTTTTTGTCATTTTCTCCTTTGTTGATATAATTTTTCTTATTCTTTTCAACTTTTTCTACATGTTTTAATTTTTTTTATTATGCAATATCACTTGTAAAAAAAACAATCATGTAGCCCATTGAGGTGATGTTTTTTTTATGTTGTCAAGCCATAAGGGACTAGTTATTTAGACATTGAGACCAAACCATCCATCCACTCATTCCATTAGTAAGAGGTTCTTACCCTAGTCATAATGATATTCTTTTCCATCATCCAACCTAAAAATAAATTCATAATCATTGTGCCTAGATTGAAGAGTGTAGAACCAAGGGGAAATGTAATGTATGTGACATCAAGGGGATTTGTTAATTCTCTTTGGCCACTTCTGGATGTTCTATCATGTTGTTGAGGTTGTACTTATATCCTTGTAGATCTAACAAAAAATAGGAGTAAGAGTACCATAAAAAGGCATTGAATACATTCTTCAGGTCCCACTAGAAATACATGTATCCATGCCTAAAGGTTGATGGATTCTCAGAACTTCTATTAAAAAAAAAAACTCCTCCCTTGGACAAAATGCCAAGTGATGTTACTTCTTGCAACTATGATAGTCTTATGGTTGTTTGCCAACATGATGAAATGATGTGATGTCATTGCAATGTTGTTTGAACTTGGTTTGAATCTTGGAAATAAGGACTCATGATTATTTAACCATTAATAACACACAAGGTTTAATTATGTCCATGGTCAAACACCTCATGTCTTAATTTTTGCAATCCTTTCTACCATCCATCTCATCTCATTATTCATGTGATCATAACTTGTGGTTTTGTATAACATAGAGTTATTATCTCAAATTGGTGATTTCAACATGTTTGTTTTGTTACATAGGTATGCATTGCATTCAACCCCTTTTGTGCCTATGGAAATTTTTAGGTGTGGTTACATAAGGGCATCATAGGCTAGAGCCTGCTTTGGGGAGGATCCACTTTTGTAATTTTTGTGACTTATACTTGTTTAACACAATCACATCATTCTTAAACATCCAAGTGCTTAATTGTTATATTCTATCATTTTCCTTCTCATGTAACTTGATCCATCCACAACCTCAATGTCAATGCCCTTTGTGTTGCTTCTTTTAAATCTTTTCACATCAACGAATACACCTTCCAACACTTCTAGTGCCTCAAATTAATTTTCCACTAACCCCAGAATTATGGTCCTAACCTCAAACCTTTCAAATAATCATAGAGCTTCATTTTCTATGCTTAGTACCCCCATGATATGCTTATTCATGGACCTTGATATTGAGTACTCGATATCAGGTGGGATAGGACATCGAATACCTAATATCAAGTACTCGATATTGGGTTGCAAAAAACCTATATATATGACCCCTCTAGTTCCCAACCTTTATTCTCATCATTTGTAGCTAGGGGAGTTGTTCAAATTTCCTCTTGCAACTTAGATCTTTGTGCATCCACTTTCCACTTACAATATTTGGCTTTCTACCACTTTGGTTTCTATGCTGTCTGAACCTATCTAAACCTAGAGTATTCAAGTTAGTCATGGGGGGCTACTTGCATGGGAAACATGTTTCAATTTTTGATAATTTGCTATTGATTGGAGGGTATTAAGCATAAGAGTGTTAAAAAATTTAGGCATTATTATGAATAATCAATCATGTTAATATCAGAAACCTTAATTTTTCCACCGAAGGAACCATAACCATCATTATAAGCCACACATAAGTAAAAAGGAACCAATTGTGAAGGGTTGTAAAAGATGATAAACAGTTTTTGGGGATTTTCCTAAAACTTTTTCTAACTTTGCAATCATATGAACTAAGAACTTAATGAATTAATATTAGGAGTATGGTATACATCTGTTAATGGTAACTATCGACACCTTCATAACACCCAATCTTTGCTTGATTGCAGGTGGCCCCAAAATAAGGTGCACAAGAAGAACCCTCATAGCAAGCAACCAAGTGCCCAAAAGGTGGATGAGGCCAATAAGGCCAATGTGTAGAACACAAGGAGCAATAAGCCCAATCATTCAGCATTCATTATGAGGCTCTTGTCACAAGGTAGTTGGTCTAAGGAGAGGTTGCTAAACCGTAAGCTCTTGTGTAGGGACAATGTCTCATGTTGCTCCTAGATTACCTTGTAGCCATCTAGGAAAAGTTCACATTGATCACAGTCATCATGGAAATTAACCTTAGGCCATTTATGGAGTTTGATCTAGAAGTAGTTCGAATGCAACTTTAGGCATCACCTCTGTGTCCCATTCTTTCAATAGTGGCAAGTGATACCTTGGCAAGACTCACCAATTCTAGCACAACAAAGATGAAGGCACCACTGTCAACATTTGTGGAGTCAATGTCTCATTCTTAGTCAAGTCAATTTCAGTAGCCCTTAATTTGTAAAATAAAGGAACTAAGGTAGCCCATCTATCCACTAGATCTAACCCTGATACCATAAAACTATGACTGATATAAGGATACGACAACAAAGATAAAACATATAATGAACTAACTCTAGAAAAAAGGACATACTTCAAGATTGGTACAGACCATCTCTTTACAACCAAGGGGCTTAATAGGATTTCAACATATGTGGCCAGGGGAAGTGCTATGTTAATGGGCAAATATATGGCCAATCTTCCCCAATTCTACTTCACCGAAATTCAAAGATGCTTCAAGGAGAAAAACACAAGGAAACTAACACTCCCATTCCCTTACCTAATTAGAAGGTTATGCAAGCATACTAGAATTAGGGGGGGTACATAAATGATATCCCTAGAAATGCTTAGAACACTTCCTTTGCAAAGTTGCTCAAACCTACTACAGTAAGGAAATACCTTGGTGAAGAACAAGAATTGGAGAAGGAAGAAAAACTAGAAACATAAGTACAAAATGAGCCCACAAATAACCCTAAAACACAAGCCCTACCATTATTTCCACCGCAAGATTATAAGCCCTCAATGAGCCATCTACAAACAATTGTTGAAGTTGTTAGTTAGGGAAGTAGAGATGAGTCTAATCTCTTTAGAGTAATCAATGATGCCATACAACCCACCATTTTAACCAATCCAACAAGGGGAGAGATCTCATTACAATCAAGAGGAGGATCCTAGTGGTCTAGGAAAATCTTTGGAAATGCCACATCCTTCTAAGTGATGCTTGACACTAGAGAAGGTGCCATAGTTATGTTAATGTAACATCAGGATGTGTCAGACATAGCAAAAGTGATTACAAATCACATCAAGAAATCATTTAATGTACTTGTTGTGTCCCTAGTAGATCTTATTGGGACCAAAGATGCACAAATGCTGGCTAGGACTTTGATGACTCCTGTGGTGCATAAGGATGTGATAGATTGCTTGCTACAAATAGGGCAAGTGATGACTGTTGGCACAATTGGCCATTACATGGAGCAGTCAAGAAGGATTTGTTTAAAAATGAGCAGAAAATCTCTGGTTAAAATTTACAGTCCAGTCTTGTGAAGTTTTTGGGAAAAGAATGATAAATAATCCTGATGGTAAAAGCTTCTTTTTAAAAATTAAGACTGTGTCAAATAAAGGTTGATAATATATGCAAGCAAATGCTACAGAGGTGCTTGCATTATTGGAAGAAAACATGAGAATAAGCAATTCATTATTCCACAAAACAGTTTCAGTAATATACTGTATGTGGATAGATTGGAACAGGTTTTCTCAGCAATTCATTACTGGAACTCCATTCTCTATAAACATTACTGTGCCAAAAAATACTTACTGGAATTTGCAGCAACAAGGTCAAGGAAAGCAAAAATAAAAACGCAGTGTGGATGAAACAAGAACACAGTAGTGAGGCCAGTTGGAACCAAGCGTTTTTACGCCCGGAAATCATTTCACATTTGATGTATAATTTTGCCAAACACTTGTCCGGAGGGCTTCTCTGTTCTGCTGCGTTTTCTGAACAGGAATTATCAAAAGCAAAGAGAATACAGCCAGTTGTCATGCCAACTTCTTGCCTGGAACCCCGGACAGCCGTTTCAACCGCAGGACGCAGAGAACGCCGGACAAGCAGCAGCTACAGGCGGCAAAAACAGCAACAAAAACAGAGACCCAAAATCGGCGGAACTGCATACGTTTTTT